>OX608082.1:25906442-25931442 GCA_951509765.1 Sphenella marginata
ATGCAGAAAAATACCAAATTGACCACAACTAGATTAGCCGATTCGATGTCAGCGGCAGCCATCTCTTGCCATTTAAATATTGTTTATATAGGCTTCTTCAACAAGTCACATGCCCTTCGTAGTTCCGACAGAGTTTCGCATGATTAGCAGTCGAAAGTTAGGCTCAGTGGAGTTTTATAAAAGTACTAGCAGTACTATCACTATCACTATCACTATCACTAACACTATCACTATCACTATCACTATCACTATCACTATCACTATCATTATCACTATCACTATCACTATCACTATCACTATCACTATCACTATCACTATCACTATTATTATCACTATCACTATCACTATCACTATCACTATCACTATCACTATCACTATCACTATTACTATCATTATCACTATCACTATCACTATCACTATCACTATCACTATCACTATCACTATCACTATCACTATCACTATTACTATCATTATCACTATCACTGGCCCACTTGTCTTTTGCATGGAGAATATCAATTGGAGAGAAGTTCAACCCTCGAAAAACTGTTAACAGACAAAAACAGGTGGCTCTTTAGCCAATTATTTTTGTAATTCTAAAGCACGTTTGCTGGCAAATTCTCAATTCGGCATTTCTGCAAAAGCACCAAAACAATGAAAAATTTAATGTTAGCCCTGAGGGTGGCATAAACGCAGTAGCAAAGCTATGAACAACTCAACAAAGTAAGAAGTAGAGAGCGTTTGTTAAAATGCACCAGCGAGACACAGAAAGCGCTGCAAGGTGTGCGGGAAGGTAAGAGAAAAAAGCGAGCGACACGTGGCAGTATGAAGGTGATTTGGTCGTCAGCCAGCAATAGCAACAACACAAAATAGTCAGCACGCTTTCCTGCCAGCATAATTTATCACTCTGGCAACATCGACCAAGGTAAGATAATCAAACTCTGCTGTTGCTGCAACCACTTTAGCTTCTATAGCTGGAGCTAGCCCTGATATTACCACCCATGTGCACATACCATGCCATCACGCTGCTATAAATTTCATGCTGCTAGTAGTGTTGCCATTTATGGATAGTCTCAGTTTTTTGCTGTAGTGTGTGTGTGAACTTTGTGACATCGTGTCTTAGGGGCGCACATTTCGGGTGTCGGTAGCTACAATACTTGAATTTTTGTTTATGCCCTTCGTATCCATGCATATGGTTTTTTTCTTTTTGTAATAGCATGTGTTGGTTACTATGTTGTGGCTTGAATTTTGTTAAGCCCTTGAAAAATCCTTAGTGCCAAGGTGATTTTTGGTTTAGCTAATAGACACAGGACTCTGCACTTTGTTGTAGCAATGTGTTTATACTCAGCTGAGCAAAGCTTACGAAGTATATTTATTTTATTACAAGTAGGAGAGTTTTATTCATCCGTCCGTTCGTAAACACGACAACTTGAGCAAACTTTCAGATATTTTATTGAAATCACAAGTTCTTTTGGGCCCCTTTTCCTGAAATAATCGAAGTCAGATGAGAACCACACCCACTTTTATAAGCCGAATCATTTAGAAAAAAACAGAAAAAATATTTAATCCCCATTTATTACAACTATAATGACCAAGTTTCCTTTGTTATCAAATTGATTCTTTAGTATACTTTAGAAAATGGGTGTGCCACCGCCCACTTTTGATTAAAATAAGTTTACAAATGTTATTAATATAAATCAAAAAGCGTTTAAGATATTGTGGCAAAATTTGAGACATTCATATTTATTGCAAGCCACTCCCCGAAAATAATGAAAATGACCACGCCCACTTTTATATAAATGAGTTCTAAAAGCGCCTTAGCTAAATGAGGTAGTTAAAATCTGTATGAATTATAAATTCTGTTTTACTGAGAATACATCGTTGTAAGAACAAACTACGAAATATTATAATTATCTTTAAATGGGCGTGGCACCTCCCCTTTTTACGATTTAACTATTATATGGGAAGGCACTCGATACAAAGTGTAGTTGATGGATTATAGCAAAAGGAAATCAATGCAATTATTTTTTTAAAGAGTTTCGAGACGAATCAAAAACTCGGTTCAAGGACACACCCGTTTTTTTAATAACTTTTGGTATACTTTTTTTATTTTATTTTTTTTTTAAAAAAGTGTTTTGTTAAATTTAAAAAAGAAGAAATCTTTTAAACTAAAATAGTTGCATGTTTGAAATTTTACAAAATAAAGAACCTAGGTAAAATAGAATATAAGTAGGCGTGGCATGCTCCTTATTTTTTTGATGAACTCTATAAACTTATAGAAAAAAGCAAACACCACCAACTTTTTTGCTAAAACTCACAACTGAGTATATAACACTTAGTTACACGCATTCTTATACATCCTTACTTATTTTGTTGAAAGTTGATAAAATCAGCTAACTAACTACCGCAACGACGATGAACCAAACATAATGAAAGATGGCTGACTTGACGTGAAATTAAGGTACACACTTGTTTCGAGTATTAGCATTGCCAAGTTCTTGTGCGCTTCCTCCACGTTGCTCCTGCAGCCAACTTGTGCTTACACTTCATTATTATTTGATGAAATGGAGGAGATATCTACTTAGAAACACACATTTCTCTGTATGTTACTTGCTTCCTTAACACCTCTGATGTGTTTTACCAAATTGATAGTTACTTGTGGGCTAATGGTGTTCGTTTTGTGGCTGCTCTAGTGCTTTCTTGATTAGGTTCCTTGAACAGTGGTGGTGGTGCACTGATTTGTTTTTTTTTTTGTGTCTGAAGAAAATGTTTTATTACTGTTGTTGCCATGAGGTGTCCATTTGGAATAGAAACTCATTTGTTATGCTCGTTGGGAGTACATATGTTTTTTTGGAGTTCTTATGTCAAGGATATCGTTTTACTACAATCGATTTGTTGAGTATGTATATGTGTATCTACTTGGGTATCGTATTGGGTATCCTTTGGACCCCAAAAGTTTCCAGCGTGAAGTCTTCATAGTACGCAAGCGTCTTACCCATATCAGCCCCTATATTCATTGGGCGTATTTTCATTCTAAGCGAAGCTAGCTTTGTACAAAAAAAAGAAACTTCAGTGATTCCACCAGGAAGTTTAAGAACAGAAGACTATCTACCTTATAAATTTAAAATTAAAACAGCTTCCCAGTTCTTTGATATATAAAAATAAGCTATATACAACAACATGTTCCGTAACTGTGCGTACAATTCATCAATCCTCGGCAGTATTCTTAACACTCACCGTATCACTTCAACGAAATTGGCTTTGATGCAACTCTAACAAACTCTTTACCGTCAAGGTATTAGCTGGCAGCTATTTAAAGCTCTGCGGCATGGCTAAGTAGCACCATAATATGTACTCGTATACGAGTTATGCACCATATAAATTTTAGTGTAAATATCTTCTAGCAAGGGCGTAGTTAGGCGTCGGCCAATGAAGGACCCCAGGTTTACATATGATGAATTTCAAATCAACACGATAAGCATTGAACCCGACTTTAACATATTTTGTTGAAATTTTTCACAGAGATACATACTATATGTATTTTACTTACATAACCACATTTTTAGAAATCGCATCAGTGAAAAATTGTGGGCGTGGCAAGGTCCAAATATGTATGTGAAAACAGACGGTATAGGTACTTTTAAGCTATAATTGCTACGGATTGGCTCTATTTTTACTCTATTACAAAGGTATTTAAATCAGCTTTCAAAAATATACACTGTAAGAATTTTACACTACACGGAAAATATTTTTTTTTTTTGTTTAAAAAATCAAATCTTAAGCTGGGAAAATACTTGAAAGACCAAGTGTTGTTCCCACCAGGGTTTGAAAATGCTTCACTATTTTCCAATATTTCAAAATTGCTTGTGCTCGAGTTTGAAAATATTTCAGCAGCTAAAAATAAGCAAAGTAAAAAAAAAATTTTTTTCATTTCACTTCAGCAGCAAGTTGAACGGAAACGAGCTTCAGCAATCAGCAGAAAAAAAAATTGAGAATTTCGCTGAGGCTTTAAGCTATTAGCTTTTTGTATTCAAGTTTTTTCAGTTTTCATATTTTTCAGTTTTTTCACAGCAGACTGGGCAGAATCTTTCCCGCCTCCTTGCCCCATTGCTACGCCCATGTGTTTTCTCACTCGCTCATTTAATGAAATACAAAAACAATGAGCTTGCTTTAGGTGCACCTGCTGTTGCTGAAATATTTGTTGTCATTGTAACTGTGTTTTTTGTTGTTTTTATATATATTATTGTTGCATGCAGAAAAAGCAATTTGTCATTTAGCGGAGCTCAAGTTGAAACCGAAGCAAAGTAAAGCCCAAAGCCAAAGCCATTGGTAGCTATTTAGTTTAAGACACCATAAGCGAGACAACAACAACAAAAGCAGCAGCAGCAACAACAACAACGAAAACGCAAACACCATTTTCTACCAAAATCACTGCAAAAGAGATTTACACAAGAAGATTTAGTTTAAAACATTTATTCATTTATATTTCACTTTTATTTCTATTTTATCCTTTTACACAAACAACAAAGCAACAAAGTGACGGATTTACAAAATGGCAAGTAAATTAACTTGAAAAAATAGCTTTTAACCCACTCAATAAAACTAACTATTTATTTGTAGTTGTAGTGTTGTTGTAGTTATTGTTGCTTTGGAAGGAAATAAACACGGAATTAGACATGTGTCATTACAGTGTGTACAAGACACACACACATACACGAACACACAACAAATACTTCGAGAAGAGAAACCGTTAAATCGTCAGTTCGTAGAAGAAGGTAATTTTCGTAGTAACAAGAGAGAAGCGGAACGATTCCTAAGTGGAAGCACTCAACTTTGAGCGAAACTATTTAGCATTTATTGTACTTTATACGACTTATCTCATTTTCTTCTCGTATTTATATTTATACCCAGCTGTGCCAGCAAAATGGCTGAGTTCCTAAGCCGTCATGTGAATCTGGGGGCTTTAATATGGTAAGCGGCCTCCCAATAAAAATACTCATGTTGAGCCCGACCCTCTTAGATTTTGATAATATTTTGCTCATTTTTAGAAGTTATACGTTTTCAAAAAATTGCTGGAGCGGCAAGGGAAAATTTTGCGTAATTTAAATCAGCTTCCCAAAAATGTACACCGTGAAAATTTTATTGTATTGTACAGTAATATTTTTTTTTAATTAAAATATTAAACTTGGAAAAGAGGTTAAAACTAAATTTTGGTTTTTAGATATATTGTATGTATCTCTATATTAAATACCATAGCAAAATTTTTTTTTTTAAATACGGTTGGCCTTTAAAGTAAGTTTTTCATTTCGCAACTTTATTTTTAACATAAAAAAATTTTCAGTGGAATAAAAATATTTTACAGTGCCTACTTGAAAGATGATTTAAATACCTTACGAACATAATAGGCAGTACCGCTGTCAAAAATCCACGTACGAAGAGCTTCGAAAAATATAAATTTCTAAAATGGGCGTGTTTCTGCACCTTTAAATCGAATTATTCCACAAAACTTACAATGTCATAACTAAAAAAAAAATACCGAAAAATGCTAATTTTTTAACGGTAATGATCATCTTGAATATGAGCAGGAGCGGTCGACGCCCACGCTCAATTTTTAATGTAGTTCTGAAAAAAGTATTTCTTAAACGCGATAGTTCTGTAACTGTGTAAGATATATCAACATTAATAAGATTGGTGCATGTAAATAATTTTACAGAACTCAAGTTTGACAAACGCCCTAAATTTTCTATCCGTTTTTCTTAAAAATTTTTTATAGATCCTTTTCCCTCTTCCCATTCCTCCCCGACTCTCTTTCTCTTACCCGCTCATCTCAACTCCTTTTATTTTGCGACATTTTGGGCTTTATTGTGCCTGACAGGTCCAGACATATGATACGAATTCGAAGAAAATATATTCATTAAGAAGTCGGTATTACAATACTGGCCTAACTCACCGAAGGCCTAAGTTTCGAGTCCTCTCCAAGCGTACTTCTGCCATGGAAAGCTTCTCAGCAAAAATTGTTCTGATTTGCAGATAACGTTTGGAGTCCGCTAATAACTGTAGGTCCCATCAATTTGTAGAAAATAAGAGCAATTAAAACTTAGGACCATTGTAGATGTAGAAGCACTTTCTGGTTTGATACGGGATGCTCGAGTTAGTACCAGTAGTCGGGGAAGCTAAGGATCAAGCTATTCTTCAGACACAATACTTAGATATTTAATTGGGAGTTATTGTAACTGGAACTCTCTCGAAAGTAGTTCAACGCAGTCCCTTAAAGAAGATAATGCTAGTAATTATTTGGACTGAGGAACTCATTCTACATTTCTCACAGATTCTCTAGGACAGCGAAACCTCTCATCCTCGTCGTATCGAGGAAGCCACTGCTCATAATTTTAGTCATTTTAATACCAATAAATTTATCGTAAATTCGGCCATTACTTAGAGCTTCGCACTCATGCACCATCAACACCAAATATGTTATGTGTGTCCCTAAAATAATTTCGTTCTACACTCACAACTGGGTATATAAGGTTGCGTATTGACTAACTTAGCCTTTTTGTTTTTTAAGTTCTTCTCATCTATTTTTACTACTTTGCACTCAATTACTTCCTTTGTCGTAAAAATTTAATCCCGTACAGGTGTTCCGGCATCGACGCTACTTATATGACTATTTCAAGAGCTATAAAAAATTCATCGAAAACACCGGTAGCTGAAATTTAAAATAAAGAAGAGAAGATAAGACGCATAAGTGTGAGTGAGACAGAGACTTAAATGGTATGAGAAATTCTGAAGCTAAAACTATGCAACGCACACACCAAGCAAAAAGTGAGTAAGATGGGGGGATTAGGAAAATTTGTTGGTTAAAGTCATGCAGAGATTCTGGCATTAATGACAACTTAGGTTGACGGCATATGGCATGTGGCGTGTAGTTGACAGCTATGAGGTGGCAAAACCAAACATGTGTGCATACCTAACTACTTGTGGGTAAGAAGGAGAGCGTGTGCGAGGTGATACTGCAGCAGGGCAACCCAAAACCAGCGCCAACCAAATGGCAAAAGTGGCAGATTTTGTGGGCCATGAATGAGCTTACCTGACAAATACAAGTGTATCATGTAGCTTCGTTCTGCTAGTTGCATCGATTTATATTTACACGTTGTAAACTCTATGGAGATACCCACGTTTATTCTGCATAGCGATACTGCCACGGGGGGAAAGCGTTAGAATTTCGAAAAGCTTAAAGCTCTAGGTCCATTGGGCCTTTATATCGCAGAATAAGCCCAGTTGGAGTAGATTGAATGGTTTTGAAGTATTCGTTTCAATTTCAAGCAAAGTAGATACAAGTTCACTGGAGAGTCTATATTTCAAAGAGCTGGTCAACACCGCTACGTGTAACCATTTAAGGTGGTAGAAGTCAAAGCAGCAATACTCAACATGAAGTCTAAAAAGTCAAGGAACCCAATAGCAATTCTACAGAGTTTTTGATTCAAATTAGCAAAGAGCGTGATATGACTTGATTTTGTGATGAAAGCACGAATATACGACCTGAGACCACTTAACCTAGATCAACTCATGCGCCTCTCTAAGTCTTTCAAAACAAGAACATAGTTACGAGATATAAAAGGTGGCCTTCCACCAATCGATGCCGATTGAGGGCTAGGTCACATGATTTGAAGTATTAGGTATAGATAACGATTTGCGAACCATTGTGCGTATTTTCCCTAAGAAAAAATCGTAATATTTTCTAATTTAGACTTTTTCCTATTTCTTGCTTCCTACCTTACAAATTCCAAGTTTTTCAAGAAGAACGCTTGAGGTTATTTCTTCCTGAATATATGAACACATATGCACCTAAACGTACATATTCTTCTACACTTCAAGCCAAGCCAAGCACAAAAACTATTTTCAACTAAACTTTAGTTTTTGTGCTCGCATCCAAATTGTTTAAATTCCAATATCACTCAACGTCAGGCAAAAATTGAAAAACAAGCAAAGCAATAAAAGCAAAAAACCCCAACAAAAGAAAAAAGCTTAGATGAGCAAATGGTTGCAGCATAAATTTTAAAAGTCATCTGTCAACGCAAATCGCCTATGAACACTCGATGTTATGCAGTGCAACGATAAAATAATGGGCGCCAGTTCGTGGCCAATGATTAAAGTGAAATGCCAGAGATTGGGTTTGGGATGTGAGGATACGGTTTAATTTACTAGTTTAAAAAAGCTTTTGCAAGGCTGGAAGCGTTTGATATTTTTTATTAGTTTGATCTGGCCTTTTTTCATCTTAATACTACGCACGAAAATACAAATACAAATTGTACCTCTTGATAGGGTGTAGGTTTAGATAGTAAAGTAAAAGTGGTTCAAGGCATTGGCATAAACCTGAGGCAAATAATGAAATGGTACCTTTAAGCTTTCTTTGTCCGTGTCCGGAAAGAACTCATCCTCAAATCGTCTTAGCTAGTTGGTCTAAGCCTCTAAATCTTATTTAAAATTTTCTTTGAATATTTACAATAATAACACCATTATAAAAAGGGATGCCAGGTGAGCAAAAATTAATTTTTACTGTATGTACAATTAATTTTTGTACATATAATTTTATTATAATTTTAATATTTTTTCAACAACAATTTCCACCTCATCAAAATCTAGTTTTCAGTATATTTACTGACAAATTTTAAACACAAAAATAGTTTGCGAAATTCTGATACGTTTTTTCTACGGGTAAAGCTAGTCAGTATCAGAATATATCATATTCGTGAAAAGAGTTACCAACTATTGAAGAATTCCAATTTGGCTGTCTTGTAGGATTAAGCCAGGGATTTCTATTTGATAGAGAGTGTAATGACATCGTGAAAAGAAAATTATTTCAACTATGATAGACAGAATATATGAAGGGCTCAGAACCAAAAGGATCTAAGTGACATTTTTTTTGAAATTGAGTTATACCCATATTTGTATAGTGGAATATGGTGTGTATTTGTTGGCAATGAGATCCGAGTCATTTCGGACATTGTAGTGCCATCTACTATCCATACAATAAACGCCCTATTCAGATTTTACATAGCATTTTCAAAAGGCAGTAAACTTTAAACTTGAATATCTCAAATCAATTTCGGAGTCACTTAGACCCTTTTGGTTCTGAGCCCTTCATATATTAAATAGCTGATCACAATTCCTATGAAGAAGTCTCGTGAATATTTTGTAGATTTTCCTGATATAAGAATAACAAAATAAATATGAGTGTGAGTATTTTCAGAAGTGTTTAATTTGCAAGGGGGTAAAATTGCTACATAAGATTTTAAAAAGGGTAGGAAGATAGGTAGAATGGCTGCGACACAGGTCGCCTAGGTAGCTTTTAGAAGCCTGATCTGTTGACAAACTAGAGGATGTATGGGAACATTTTTACAAGATATCCTAGCCAGGTACTGCTCACCAAACCTGTTAAATAATAATTAAAAATTGTAATGATTATTAATTATATTGTCTCATCCCAAGAAAATTTGTTAATGATTAAATAGCTTCACCATATTACTAATTATTAATATTAAATTATTAAAATAAATGTATTATTTAATTAATTAAAATTATTTAATAGCATAATTAATATAAAAATTCTTAGGCAAAAAAAAGGGATATTTCATTCATTTCAGGGAACTTTCTTTCAGCACAACCAATTTTTCGAAGGAAAAGTCCTTCAAAGAATGCCGCTAGGGGAATTGTTTATACCGGCATAGGAAAAAAGTCTCTCACCTGACAAGCAACTCCAATTCTTCACCACAGTTTCGGTTTTAAAAATATTCACGGAAAGCGAAAGCAGGAGCTGGTAAGAACCGCACATACTTACAGAGCTCTAACCCACGACTCAAGAAATACCAACAAACCAGTATTTTTTATTGCACAACTTCCACAATATTCAATTCACTCAGAATACACGACAAACCAATTGGATGAGTGGAAATTGGTAGTTACGCAAACGCGCAACCGTACTTATAATAGCTTACCCGCTGGTTGATTGTTTTCAAATTGGCAACGCTAAAAGCTTTAAGCTACTGAAATCATAGAACTAAAAGATTCTCATGCGTAAATAACAAAGAATGTGGAATGATGAAAGTTAAGGACAATTAGTTACCAAACGTCCATACATTCAACGTTACGTAAAATTGTTTAAGCCTAGACGTCCTCACGCATCCAAATCCAAACATGCATGAGCCACATGCATAACTCTCATTTGTTATGCCCACAAGAAAATGTTTTGGCTAAAATTTCCTAAGCGCTCAAGCATACATAGACGAATGGCCACATAACCCATTTTGCCATAGAGCAAGGACGGTTTGGGATCAACCGTAGTGCTGTTGACGATCTGGATAAGTATTTTAGGTGAACTCGAAGCGAAGTCAAAAATTTTTCCAAAAAGCACCCAAGTTTACTTCGTCCTTACAACAAGACCGTCACAAGTTTGGCATCAAACTATTTTAAAGCGAGTAATAGCCCTTCCAATTTTTTTGAAAGACCTTAGGTAGGAGAACGCCTTGTAGTCATTTGGTTAACTGGTTTAACTTTTACATACTCATTCAGAGAAAGCAATCAGTCATGGCAAAGAGTAAAACAATAAAACCGGTTTTGCAAATGTACATGCGTACGTTGTTCTATTGCCGTTATGTGCGGCCTAGCATGCTTTGCATTTGACAATTGACAAATGATGGTCGCTGTTCTATGGTAGGCGGTGTGGTGAGTATGAGTCTGTCACAAGTGTGGATGAGCTAGTCGCTTGGTTGATTTGACTGAAAGCATCACTGTCAGACAATGGTGGCGGTAGCTGACGACATCAAGGACGGTGATGAAGTGATATGCAACACATCACTACATACTAGGGCGGGTCGATTTAAAAATTCGCGCATTGCTCTGTGAAAATCGTGTTCTAGAGATCAAAATAAGAAACTTTGCCGAAGGAACCATACCTCTAAAACGAATTCTGATGTCCCCCAATATGGGTCGAACTTTTGGGTAGGGGGCCATGGCGTATGAGTGACATTTTGGGGCTTCTCTTAGGACTACAAATGATACCTACCCAAAAGTTCGACCCAAATTGGGGGACATCAGAATTCGTTTTAGAGGTATGGTTCCTTCGGCAAAGTTTGTTATTTTGATCCCTAGAATATGATTTTCACAGAGCAATGAGCGATTTTTTTGCCTCCACACAAATCGACCCGGCCAACACATACATACATATGTTAGAGAGTAGAAATATAAAAGAGAATGTCCAGCTTCTGAAATTTAATACCGATTGAAGGATTTTTAATTTTATTAATTTTTTTGTGTCAAGAGTTCTCAACTATTAAATTTCCAGAATTTCCTAATTTTTTTTTTATTTTTTTTATTTTGACAAATCTCTAACATAACAACAAATATGCAAATATAACCATAGTTTAAAGCTTGTTTACTCTGGAATGGCCCATATGACGAACTTTTCATTAAGAGCTTTTTTTTGTGGTGTATTCAATTTTCCTCTACTATGTGTAGCCAACTTTTTTTACTTCAATGGGAAAAAATAAATCACTTCTAAAAAAAATATAAACTAGACATTTAATTTAATATTAAATGAAATTTATTTGGTCATTGTGAAAATAGTATCAGTGATAACATATTTATGTACGTAATTACAACAATAGCGAATTTTTTTAGGGATGCAATATTCATTTCAATTATGCCATTAATTTGTGGTTTCTAAATTAAAGTTTGAATCTTAAATGAATTTAGCATTTGCGGTTTTTCTTAAACGATTGTGGCACAACTTATTGTTTTTGTCATATATGATGAGATTCATGTCAAAACCTATTAAAAAAAAGACACATTTTGATTTTGATCGAATTTTGCACACAGCTACATACGTTTTACCTACACAAGCAGAACCTCAGCAATTATAGAAATTACTTTTTCGACAAATTGTGGGCATGGCAAGGTATCGAAATATTTGAAAAATTTTAGTAATACATACTTTTAAGCTTTGATTAATACAGAATGGCTTAATCGACTTCAAAGGTCTTTGCAATCCAACACTAAAACTCTTCGCGCACTCAGGAGAGCCGCCGACACAGTTAATCGTAACCAGTAATCAATGCAACAACAACAACAGTTAAAGCTAAAACGCACGCCACGTTTACTCAAACAACAGCGCCGCTATGGTGTGAAGACTTGCCTTTTCATTGGTCGCACTCGCAATAAGAGCTGACCACACGAGTTGTAACACAACAACGGCTATGTAGGTGAATATGTGTATGACATCTGTGTTGGTGTAATTTTCAAACTGAAGATCTTGAATTAAAATTAATTTGTTTTTAAATTATTTTGATTGATTGCCCTTCAGCTTGACCATACTTATCCATAGATTTATAACTGTTTATACCTTAGATGTATAGTTTGGCCGTAATATGGGGCAGTTCCGCTCTTTATATTATAGATAATTATACACTGTAAAAATTTTGTATTACACTTTTTGTTAAAAACAATTTCCATCTTACGTGCATACAAATATCCTAAAACTCCAAAAAAATTATTTCATATTCGAGGCGTTAATCCTTTCAGAGGAAAGGTACTTCTGAGCCAACAACCCAAAATCTAGCAGTTAACTTGCAACTACACTAAATAATTGCACAAACTGCATATAAATACGTATCTACGTATGTATGTATGTAAATTTAGCTGCCAAAGTGAAAACTCTAAAAAACCGTAAAATCTGATTTAAACTTTACACCACAGCCAACACCTGCGGCATCGTATTTTATTAAAATGTGTTTACGAAGGTAGAATTTACATATTTCGAGTGAAGTTTTCAGAAATTTTTCGGCGGAGGGTGTGATGTGTGGCACATTGAAACTCATATCACGGTAAATATGTTCATGCCTGAAGCGCTGGGCGTTGTTTGTGTTTGCAGGTGAATGTGAAATTATTAAATGAAATTCACGCAAACAAATGAAGCTTTACTACCTGCTTAAATTCATCGTTCTAATCAACTAGCCGGAGTAAGGTACATGATTGAAAATTTAAATTTAAAACTAGAAAAATAAAAAAAATATAAGAAATAAAAATTGTAATGGTTTTGGAACACATTTTGTTACTTTATTTCGGGATTTTCTGAGGGCCATCGGGATTTTTTAAGGGATTTCTTCCTGAAAATATTTGGGTAGTTTCAATATCATTTAGTCACCCCAAAATATACAAACATGATCCCTAAAAATCCCGATCCCGATCCCGAAATACCGGAAACAAGCCCAACATGGTCCCGAAAATAGTTTCTATCCCAAAAATAAGCGCGAAGTGGGCCAGAATAAAATACATTAGTCCTAGCGCTATGAATCTAGAGCCAAATTACCACATCATTACTTCACTCAACCCAAAATAACCCAAAAAATCGATTTGTGCAGTTAAATCCGAGTACTTGCCTGAAAAAAAATTAAAAAACTTATTTTTGAATAAATTTATAATTTTCAGAATTTTCTTCACGATACATTTCGAAAAAATTGTGGCATTAAATAGTAAAGACTTGCAATTTCAAAAGGGCAAGAGAAGTAAGAAGAAGTCAACGTATGGGAGCTGCCACGCCCCTTTTCCGATAGCTGCGATTGTTCACGTGAGTTTGATATTGATATCGTTTATTTCCCATTTCTATTTAGGTCCCAACCTGGCACCCATTTTCCACTGCCTCTAATTTAGTTGCCGTATTGCGTAATTTAATACTTGAATTTCTCAAACTCATTTAAATTGAAATAAAAATTATTACCAGAAATGTCAATAAGGCAAACGCCTACAACAATATTTAATATATGCAAATACTTTTGCAATAATTCAAATGAAAATAATAATGCCCCAATTTTTGTTATCTGAGAGCAGCATACACACTCACTCACACGCCAACATAGCGTGACAGCTCAAGGCAATGACCTAAAACAACTTGCTTAAGTACTTTGATCGCCGTCAAATGTGTGTACGTTTTTGAATGAATTAAATTAGTATGCGACAAGAATTTTGAGTCAATGATGGCATGAAGAAGAAATTTAAGAAATCAAAAATATGCCAACACCAACGCAAATGCTGGCACCATACAAATGATGCGCCACCAAGTGTCTAAGAATACTTTGAATGCTTGAGAAATGGAGAAAAAAATATGTGAAAAATGCTTAAAACGAGGGAGAGAGAGAGTGAGAGAGATAAAAGTGAGAATGAGTTGCAAGCGAGAACATTGAGAGCAGTAATGAGTGGCACGTGTACGCACAAGATTTTTATAGTTATGATGGCGCCCAGAATCTCGACGGCGTCATCCTTTATTTGACCCGCAGCAAATTGTATGCGGAAGTGAAAGTGAGCGGAAAGGAGCCGAGGCAATGGTGAAACACGCAAACCCACGTGTTAACAAAAATATATACACAGATGCGCTCATACATAAATATGTCATATGTAGAACGATTGAAATGGCATCTAAAGAAGAGTACAATGTCCGTAGGCTAAAATGTAAGCTAAAACACAAACAAAAATGTGGAAGTGAAGTGAGAAATCGGTCACTAGCTATAATATGGGGCGGGTAAAATGTTGTAGAATCACAAAACTTTTTCACTTTTTCGATTCTTAACTCATACATGAAAACTGTTTTGTCTCTGCTTCAACTTTCCAAATTTGCATAGTCAAGCGTGACATATCGATCAATGTGTGCATATGTATTAATGCTAAGTTATTACTCATACGCCCGGTAGCACGTTGCACTGTGGGGTATTTTGAAGAAATTTTTTTGAAAACAAAAGATGCTAAATGTCATATAAAATGAACTCGACCCCTTTTAAATTTTGATGTAGTTTTGCACACAGCTATATTTACTTATATAAAAACAACCTAAGAAATTTTGGAAATTGCATTTTTGAAAAACTGTGGGCGTGGCAAAGTATCGAAATATTTCAAAAAATGGCGGCAATAGCTTATTTAAGCTGCGATTACTAGAGAACGGCTCAAACGATTTAAAAAATCTTTTTACCATTAGAAAAGCATTAAAATCAGTTTTTGAAAATGTACACTGTAAAAATTTTATATTACACTGAAAAATTTTTTTTCTTTAAAATAATTTTTTTTACAGAGAAAAGGCCAAATGATTAAAAAAAAAAATTGAAATGGTCTATTTAATATGTATACGTATATAGCATATTTAAAAATTGAAATAATGTTTTTTTTTCCTTTTCAAATTTTTTTCATACTTAAAAATTAAAATGATGTTTTTTTTTATATTAATTTTTTTTTCAAATTTACAAAAAATCAAAAATATAGCAGCTAAAAGTCTAGCAAACAGTTAAATACTACTGGGTATATTATGTATATTACAAAAAAATTTAATTTGGTTACAGCTTATTTTAAAATGATTTTTCTTTGGTACATACATATGTATGTGAAGAAGAGCACGTGCCTTAACTACTTGAGAAGCATAACGATAAAATCAGTTGCTCGTGCGTGACCTTTAACTCGCACACTGATAACGAACCTCGTTCATGCGCTCGATGGCATGCAGAAAAATTTTTCATAAAATTTATAAATAAATATTTCACTTTTTAGCTTATACGTGAAAGGAAGAGTGTATGTGATATGAGCATGTATGTATGTATGTATGTATGTACATTAGACACATACGAAAATATGAGTGACAAAAAAATAATAATTTCACAAACAAAATTTTTTTTTATAAATAAATAAAAAGTTTCACAAGAAATCACTAAAAAATTTTATTTCAAAATTTTTAAATCTTTTTTTGTAGTCAACGATTTATATGCAACGGCCTAATGTTAAAGCATACTTACTTATATAAAACTACATATATTATAGAAAATGATTAAAGTAGATGTTGAACAAACATACTCACATGAAAAGGAGAAACAAAAATAATTTAAAATTTCTCAGACCAAAACTTTATGGATGAAAAGCATCACTCAAATTATCGTAAGTGCAAATAAAAATCGTTTGAGTAGTGCTAAAGTGTGCAAATAATGTCCGTACTTGGGCGCTCTCACGAAGTACACTCTTCAAGGACAAAATGGAGGTGAGACATTTCTTTTTTCTTTTCTTTACACATTTTGAAAAATCATTTGCATTTGCGGCCGGAACGGGTATTAAATTTTCGGCGTCAGCTTGACAGGCGCTCAAGAAATAAGAAAATGAGATGCGATAGTGATGTTGCGAATATTTTAGCGAATAGGACACTTGAACTTGAACCCTTCAAACCTTTTTTTATTTTTGTTTAAAAAGGTTGGAAAAATTAAAAAAAGAAAAACATTTTCTCTGCACTTTAAAAACATTCGATTTCTTCAAATTCTTAACAGCAGATTCTAGGTTTAAGGTGGCATTGGAAAAAGTTAGCTCGAACCTGCAAATTACAGTAATTTGAGCATTTTGTTGGCTAATCTACGGATATGAAGCCTTTTTGGACCTATCGCAACCAAATCTCTTACTTTCCCTCACACAGCATTCTTTAGAGATCATAGCAACCGCATTTCTTTATACCAAAAACTCAATATTCATTACATCCCTAGTAAACTCACACAACTGATGGTAAGTACTTAAATGAGACGCGTGACAGGCATACGAGTATCATATCGCTCACCATTCCCGGTCATGGAAATATGAAGGCTATAATAAAACTGCGATTTTCTGAGAAAAATCCTTAGCAAGCATTTTCTTAATTGAACGCTATAAGTTCACTTTTCAATTGATTTCCCCACATAACAATTCAGGCTGAAACCAACCACCGGTGATTGATGTTTTTTTTTCAACGACGATAATTATCTGTGAGAGAAAGAACCCTGCGATTATTGTGCTTCTTTAAGTACAGCTTAACTAAATTAAATTAAATTAAATTAAATTAAATTAAAATAAATTAAATTAAATTAAATTAAACTAAATTAAATTAAATTAAATTAAATTAAATTAAACTAAATTAAATTAAATTAAATTAAATTAAATTAAATTAAATTAAATTAAATTAAATTAAATTAAATTAAATTAAATTAAATTAAATTAAACTAAATTAAATTAAACTAAATTAAATTAAATTAAATTAAATTAAATTAAATTAAATTAAATTAAATTAAATTAAATTAAATTAAATTAAATTAAATTGAATTAAATTAAATTAAATTAAATTGAACTGAATTAAATTAAATTAAGTTAAAATCAATTAAATTAAATTAATTTAATTAAATAAAAATTACAGAGGCGTCCCTTATATAGCGAAAATATTTTGAATTTGAAAGTTTCAGAAGAGTTGGACTATAATAAGTTTGTTTGCCATGTTAGGCGAAAAAGGAAAGAATATCCTTCCAAGAGGGGTTTCCTATCGACACAAATTTTGACTGCACAGAAAACCGGAGAACCCCACTAAATTGGAAGTTGGTAACGAGCGACTAGAGGTCCAATTTACGTAGCTGATAAAATAATATAGATTTGTCTTAGTTAGGAGTGGAAAAAGCGCCCAAAGGATTAAGAACAAACGCATATCACCTCTGCTGGTCAATAATTCTAACAAATTAGCTCAGTTTACGTCTCGGAGTCAGTCGATTCTTACCCGACAAAGGGTTGTTGCTTTGTTAAAACGCTTTTTAAGTGGAAGTCACACTGAACGAGTTTCTTTTGAATAAAGGACTTATGAACGAGCCAGTAGCTTTAATATTGTAGGCTTAGAAGCCATTCGAGCACTACAAAAAGTTTTTTCTTTGCTTACGCATCTCGACTCTGACTTGCATAACAATACCTCAACTGCTAACAGTCTTATTGCAACCTCTGCTGCTAATGACCACTGTTGTGATAATTGACCAACATTAGCCTCTACACCGAAGCATCTTACATAGGCACTTCCTTTTTTGTAGTTCTATGCCATTTCATTCCAATTAAGTCGCAGTTGAGCAGCTCAGCTGAGTTCCCCTTTGTATGTGCACATCAACAGTTGCTTAAACCGGATAACACTACACCTTCCTGGCATTCACTCTGATCCTTTATCAAGTAGCAATCTCAATACATACGCATTCAGTTTTCCTTTTTAATTATGCCATTTGCATGTGGGGCGACAAATTCTGAGTTCAACCGTATAACTAGAGTCTGCACTTATTTCCCTTATATCCGCACAAAAATATTTTGATGTCAATTTGATTTTTCACATTTTCCGTTTATGCTCAAGTTACTTACCAACTAGGCTAGCCAAGTGACCAAAGAAAGCGCACAGAATTTTTTTTTTTTTTGTAATTCTACTGATGGAGAGAAAAAATAGAAGTCCAGAATCATCATTCGTTCAATTTCACTTAACTCCCACCACTACACTGCGCCCAGGCCCAGTCGCTTGGTTATCACATGAGTTTGAGCTTACTTTTTTTGATCTGCTTTTACGGCAACTCGAGGACGTAGGGTGGTGTATGAGGGGGGGTTTGGCAAGCGCAGCATTGGCTTCCAAATAGGCTAAGCCATTCTAATATGCCTTGAAGCTTTTATGCATCTCATACATGCATAACAGATTTGTATGTTGGCTTTAGTAGATAGTTGTCCCTCAAATGAAGGGTGTCATCACTTTGGCTTCCGCATTGCGTCCGCTCAACCGTCCATCCATTTAACTATCCACATCATTGGGTTACGTTCAAAACTGGAATGCCTGTTGAAAGCGACAATTTGAAGGGCAACACATGGCCGCCGGATATGTTAAGTTGCATCCGGTGTGAATATGTAAAAATGTTTGTGTGGCCCAAGCATGTATTGGTATTTAGAGCTGAAAAAGAGAACAGCTGAAGCGGTGCAGTGGTAAACAAAAAACTTGAAAAGCTCAGCAAAAATATGCTGCCACTCCGGAAGATGGAGATGAAAGGACAAGCGCCAAAGTAGATATGCATTTTACGTTTGATGATGGAGCGCGCTTGGGTTGCTCTTAGCTACGCTTAGCTTAGCAAAAAAAAAAAAAAAAACAAAAAAAACAAGAAGTTCGAAGAGGCAGTGCAAATGTTGTTGAGGGTTCGAAGTACCAGCAAATTGTTGGACTGACATTGTTGATGACGACGACAAGCAATTAAGATAAAAGCCAAAAAGCTAAAATGCTGTTGTAATGTGATTTTTTCCTTCGTCCTCGGCGTTACGAAGAGACAACAGGGAAAAATAAAAATAACAAGCATAACAACGAAATGAGCTATGAATGGAACCATCAAGTTGCCACAACGGCTTTATTTGATTATTAGAATTTCATAGGAAGCCGTTTTTGAAGGCTTCTGGTCCAGCCGTATGATGTGAAGATGTTAATTTTTTGAGGCACATCTTCGTATTAATGTTTGTTGTTGCTGTTATTGTTAACAAAAGTAGACAGGGTCTTGAATGAATGTAAAATTTATTATAATTTACCAATCGAAAGTTTGCCGGTCCCACGGAAGTTCGGCTAGTGTCAGTTGTATCGGCTTTATGCAGTTTAGAACGCTTTGCTGCTCGGGGAGAGATATTGTTCGTAAGGCATCATTGCTCTTCGACAACCCGCATCTCGTCCCCTAGCCAAGAAGCGAAGCTAAGTGGGGCGTCAGTACTAATCTCGAAGCTGAGATAGTCAACGAACCGTTAAGCCAAGAGGCGACTACTATCACTAACTCATCTGAAGTGAATGATTTCCAATCACCAAAGTTACTCTTTCATACAGCGGCGGTTGTGAAACGGTTGAGAATTACAGCACTTGCCATGGTGTGTTATTTGCCTGCACATGAGCTTATATTGGCTTCGGGTAATCGGCAGGCCGTTGTTGCTGCCGATCTGCTTGCATTCGTGTCGCTCAATTATGGTGTACGCTTAGGCGTTAGTGAAGTTAAAGTGAGCGTCGTGTTATTGTTATTGGTTCCATTCGAACCCTTACTTGCTGAAATATCGATAAAATCTTGAATGTGTTCTAGACACTGCTGTTCTTCGACCTAACTCTGTATTGGAAGTGAACATCATCTACTCAAAAAACAGCCTATTTATATAGCTCAACTGGCACAAAAGGGCATTACAATTCCGTTCGTAAACTCTTTTAAGCCTTCGTCATGACCAAAGCCAAGGACATTTGCGGATGTTTTCACTCCGCCCCCTTTATCTTTTCCTTGACGACCATAAGCCTGCTGAATGCACTCCTCCGCTGCAAAAATGATTATTCTTCTGCTTATTCAACATTGTGTGCAGAGTCGCTTGGAAAAATGTGCTGCAAGACAAAATGCTCATAAATTCCAACAGCAACATTTTATCAAACATGTTTTGGGCGTGTTGTTGACATAATTTTAAAGCAGCAGCTGAAACAGCAGATTGCACCATAAAGCACTTTTTTGTTAGCTGAGGCTGAAATCTAATTAAAAAGCAAACAGATTTTCAAGGATTTGTAGTGGAATGTTGAAATGGAAAAGTTTGTTGAGATCAAAAACGAGAAGTTATTAATTGAAAACTTTTTCACATTAAATAAATAACCAGCGTGTGACGAGTTAAAGGACGAACATGTGGTAAATTATAACTTTTTTTTATACAAAGCAAGGGCTCTTGTTTTTTGATTAGCCTAGGCAAGCGTTATGGAAAATCTGATTAAAGAGATATAAAAGTTCAGATAGTAAATTGATAGATTGATTTGAGTAAACAGTCTCGATCATAATATGTACAGTTTTGTGCACAATAATAGTAGTGAAATTCAATTGGATGACATTCTTAAAACTAAGCGACTTCTGTAATACAAAACGGCATAAAAAGAAATTTCGAAGTTCACACAAAGTTCAGGAAAATTAATTAAACTTAAAAAAATGGGCACCAAAATCTGCAAAAAATTTTGGAAAAGTTCCTAGAAAATTTGTGGGTACGCCGTTTTGGAACCCAATAAATTTAAGTACAATATTGTGCAAGTTAGAACTCGTAAAAAGATGTCTATAAATTTTCAGAATTTTTTTTGGCAATTTTTTTTTGGAAAATTTTTTTGCCAACATTTTCTTTCGTACAAAATTAAATTATATTCACAATTTCTTCTTAAGAATAAGAAAACCTTCTGTTTTTACTTTATATTAAAAGAGGAAAAAACCCGCTTAACATAGCAAAACATATCCGTTTTAATTACACTACTAATATATTGCACACAACTGTATATAAACCCTAGACTGAGCAAAAAGAAATTATTTTAATGAAAAATTGTGGCGAATAAAAAATCTAAAAGTTGAGCAGTATCTTTTCCACAGAATCGAGGACTCATAAATTCGTTCAGCTTGATTCTAAACATCATCAAGCGTTCCTTTGAAATAGCCTCCCGAGATTGGTTGAAACATAAGAAACTCAACACCTTCAAAACATATTTGCAAAAGTATGTATTAACCACATTATTTCACACTTTCTTTCAGTTGATTAACGTTCCAAGTGATTACCAACTACCTGCATTTCTCCAAGAAACAAAACAAAAAAAATAAGATCAACGAATAAGGACAAGTGTGGCTAACACTTACTTACGCTACCAACTTCAGCATGTGCTGCTATCATTAAGTTCTAGCTTATAGCTCACATACGCAAAGCTTTTGTCAGATTGAAGCAGCTGATTCATCATCATCATCATTATCATCAAGCACTCTCCCTCATCAGTAATATTAACTCGGATAGTCGTAACTGACTTTAAAAGGCCATGAAAAACGGTTAATGTCTGTTTATATAGATTACTTGTACTTGGCAAAAAAAAATATAAACATATATGTATGTGTGTGTGAAAGTAGAGTGTGATGCATACGTCAGTATTGCGAGCCTTAATAGCCACACTTGCAACATGCCACATGCCACATGCCGCAAATAACATCCGTAATCAGCCATTGTGTTGTATTATGTTTGGCCGGCGGCGTTAGGTGACCAAAAACAAAAAAAAAAACAAAAAAAGCACAACATCAAGTAAGGCAGTCTTAAGGCGGGTATAATCGAACAATATATACTCAGCTGTGAGCTGCAGCTATATCATAATATTTAAAATGGGTGTGAAATTAATACAGCATAAACTAAACACAAAAATATGTGGGCGTGGCCCCGCCCACTCTTCGAAAATTATGTAAAGCTTGACTAAAGGACACATGAAATAAATTTAGACTAAATGCGTTCGAAGTTATGACGAATTGATATTATATAAAACCCGGGGGCGTGGCATCGCCCACTTTTCCAATGCTATATGTATGTAGCCTATGTCGTACTTATCCAACTCCTGAATCTATCGTGAAAGTTTTAGAGCCATTAACAATAAACTTCGGACATTAATGCAGCACAAACAAGTCACAAAATATGTGGGCGTGGCACAGTCCACTTTTCGAAAATTATGGAAGTCTTTATTAAATCTCATATATATAAAAATACCATTAATTTAGAACAGGTATATTTAGAATTTTGACGAATCCAAATTTGTTCAGCCTGGAGGCGTGGCTCTGCCCACTTTCCCAAAAACTTTATGCTGTAACCAGTGAACTAGAGAATCTACTTTTAAATTTTATAAAGATCGCTTGACTATTTTGGACTTCTACAAAAGGCAGAGAGTAATTTCTACTTATAAAACCAAAAGTGGGCGTGGCTATCATACAATTTCACGCCTCCCAAACAGCGATTTGAGCGCAGTGAACAGGAAGCTATATATCTACCTGTTTTTAATCAACCTTTACTCGAACAAAATTAATTGATTGTATGTTTTGCGCAGCTGAGTATAAAAAGCATCAAAACAACAAAACAAATAACAAAATAGCAGCGGGACTGCAAACTCTACAAACAAAGCTGAAGAGCGGTGTAAGGGAATCGCTTTTAAAAAGAAAGAGTGAAATTTTATGTCGTTTACTTCTTGTCTTTTGTATTGTTCGCCATTTTCATTGTTGCTTTCACGTCAGCCATTCAAAAGGTATTCAACGCTTATTGCAGTTGTTGTTTTAGCTTACGTCGATGTTGTTGTTGTAAAGTGTACACACAACAACGCTTAATGTCAAATTGCTTTAATGGCCTGTGTTAAAGACTTAACGGTGTTTAAAGGCGCATTAAAAGAAAAAGGTCAGTCACCAAGGGTCATAGGTTGTGCCAGTTGAAGTTGACTAACTGGCGAACGATTTGACGATCACTTTGGCTGTGACCTGTTTATCCACCTGCAAGATGCATATGTACCTTCATTACTACCTCACGTCGCATCATAACAATATAATTTTATGTAGAGTCTTGCCCTCAATCAGGTCTCACGTATTTAAACAGCAGTAATGACGACTTGCTGTGATTATTCGTTCCTGCGGTAAACTCGTACTCAAGCCAGAACTACACCACAAAGCTAGCCTTTGTTCTGAGGTGAGGTGAAACTTTAAGCTACTTGCCACGCTGCAGCGACCTGTGCAGGAGTTCTGTCTTAACTGACGAGTCTTAAAATACTCTCGTATGAATGTTTGACCTTGTTGAGAAAAGGTATTTAAATTTTGGTTGTTGTTATAGCTAAGTGCTGACGGCAATTTAGAGAAAGAGTTATTACGTAAATCGTTTGTCTTCATTTTCGCTTTGCAGAAGGCGGTCAAGCTCATTACTACCCTTTTGCGCCACTTTGCTTTCTTCGACTGCGTGGTTTTGTAAGGGCTCGAAGGGGAATAAACACAAATACAAGATAAATTAAGATATGCTCCGATATTTTCGGTATCCCTTAGAATTTTTTCGAGTAATTTCGGTACTTTACGGAATCATTTTCGGGATTTCTTCTTCATAATTTTTGGAATCATTTTTTGACGGCCTGAGGCCCGATTCAACTCACTTCTTAGTAGAATAGACGGCTTCAAGAAAAGTTTCGAGGTGCCAAGTCAATCGTTTTTTTCTCTGGAAATAAAATGCATGTGCTTAGTACCTCGTATGAGGGGTCTGACTGTTGTGAGGCTTCTACCTTGTCGTAGACGACTTCCTTATTGAATGAGAGTACATGAGTCCCTCCCTTCATGTCATCCCTAGTTCCTTAAGGTAAGAGAAGATGGGTAATGAGAGGTGAGAGGCATTATCTTCGTAGATCAATCATCGAGTTACACGTCATTACCTTTGTGACCAGTCGTAGGAGGCGAACAGTATGCCTATCGCGGGCATATTTAAAATCCCTAACCCGCAGAGGGTCACAACAAGTTTTTTTTTGGACTTCTTCAATCCCGAAAAGAACCCCACATGGTGGTAAAGTAATCCCGATATAAGTCTTTACATACATATCTCTCAACCACAATGTGGGCAAGGACTTTGCTCAAAATATTTCATTTAGCTAAACTCGATTTAGGATAGCGAAGGAATATGCATACGAAATGTATGCTCCAAATCCTATAAACAATCTTGAATGTTTTTGAAAGTTCTTGATTTATATAAAACATATTATAGAAGAAGAAGCTAATTACGAAAAGTCGTTGCCATGCATTCCATGCAGAAAGCTTCTTATCTCAATCTTTAATCTTAACCCTCAACAAAATGTAAACGTTAACTATTCACTTCTCTTTCCCTCCGTTGATCAGCATTGTGTGGATTGTGGTAGTTTTGTTGCCACAATTTGTTGTTTGGGAAAACTTAATCTGAATAACTGATTAACAGACTGAATAACTGCATATTAGATATTACGGTAAATTGAAATTTATGTAAATTAACACCACATGGTAAATATGTAGAAGCATGTTCATGCTTGATGCAAACTGCAAATTGCGTAGATATGCTAGAAATTCAGCTATAGAAGGCGTCAGCACGGAACTACATATCGACAGCCACACTGCAAAACCCTGTATGTTCAAAACCAAAAAGTTTTCAGGAGAGGGAAAAAACTGTGATAATTATAACATATGTATATGAGCGACCGTTATTACATTTCACCACTAGAAAGAAACGGGAAGTTGTAACCCGATTTTGACTGAATTTTAATGTGCGAAATATCACTATCTTTGGGAAAGGCTCAGAACCTTATTTTTGGAAAAATAGTGACTTACGGGGTTTTGCAGTGTGGCTGTCGATATTCTCGTGG
>OX608082.1:25936442-26170289 GCA_951509765.1 Sphenella marginata
ATTTTATTTTATTTTATTTTATTTTATTTTATTTTATTTTATTTTATTTTATTTTATTTTATTTTATTTTATTTTATTTTATTTTATTTTATTTTATTTTATTTTATTTTATTTTATTTTATTTTATTTTATTTTATTTTATTTTATTTTAGTTTATTTTATTTTATTTTCATTTTGTTACATGATGGAATATTTCAACTACTTCTCCTTATCTTCTAATCCTTTGCACTGTCGATGCCTTCAGTGAAAATCACTTAACTTGAAAGGTTGCGAAAATAAGCCTTAAGCATGAATATAAATCATTCTCCAATGGAGGGAAACATGTGTAACTAAAGACAAAAGTAAATTGATTTTCTCACTGTAGCCACCATTAAATAGATTATAGTCCACCCAACTCCTTTTTCAGTTTATTTGTTTGTTCTCTCCTTTGCACCATCTAACAATCAATTTATACATTGATTTAGTGACGGCCATAAATTATAGATTTCTATTGAAATCGAATATTATGAAACCAGTCAATAGCGAAAATCATTGGCAAACGTTTATCGCCTTCCTTTATGTACTCAATACATATGTGCGTAAAACAACAAAAACTGCGTAATAAAATGTGTACATAGCATATATTCGATAAGTAGCTCAAAAGCAATGAGTTTTGTGATTGGGTGGTGTGCTTGACCAAAAGTTGTCGTTAGTAAACGAATTTATTACTCCACCAACATAAATTGAAAATACTCGCTAGATGAGACTGAGATACAGAGGTAAATGGTTAAAGAAATTAAGAAGTGACAAGTAGCTCTTTTTCTTTGGCATCGTAAAAACCAATGTCCACTATGACACTATTTGAACCCAAACACCCATCTCAGCGTAACCTAACTCAACTGGCCTAATTACTCAAACTTAAATAATGCCATGCGTTTAACACCGACTAATTACAGTAGCAACTTTAATTTCTCACATTTATTTTTCTATGAAAATCAACTCTGTGACATTATAAACACCTGCATTAGCCACAGCATCAGCTGGCAAGTGTGACAGGTGGGAGAGCACCATACACCAAGCAACTACCTGACGCATTAACCAGCTATTATTTCGCTTGTCATGCTGTTGCTGCATCTTATCACCAGCAAATTTATATTTGTAGCTTGTAGTTGATTGGCTGCTACTGACAATAACGCCACCACAGAACCACATAGACACACGCACACAGGGTGACACTTGCACTCCATGGGTGATACTCGCACACACACAAACACATGCACAGTAGAGGGTAAATGTTGGTACAGCTGCAATTGTCAGTGACAGTTGTTGTAAGGAAATGAAACCGCATAAACGCAAAACAGCTGCTGCTGCAACAAGAACACATGTTGTAGTACAACAACAGCTGGAAAAATAAATGCTGCAGCCGACACTCATAGCACGCGCATTTAAGTCATGGAGTTGTTTGAATCCAAATGGAGTCGAGGGAAAATGAAGGCAGCCAGCAACGAAACATAGCGGGCGCTACGTGATATTTAGCAGCGCCAAGTTAAGTATACGCACTGGTAGTGACTGGAAAATTAGCACCGTGCAACTGAAAGGTAATTTTATTTTTTCCGTTCCCAAAAGTCAGTTAAATTTGATATAAATCGATAAAATTATACATAAATCGAATAAAATGTATCATTAATCTCTATAAAAACATATACCAGACAATAAATATCGGTGCGAGACCATCAAACTTTAAAATGGTACAGATCGTAAAATATGGAAATAATCAAAAAAAAATTATTTAAATCATAAAAAAACTGCTTAAATTGACAAATAATGCTAAATTTGGTCGGTATCAATATAAACCGATAATTTTCGATAGTACAATATGTATTTAATAATAGTCTTTAAAACGATAAAAATTTAATTCAATTCCAATTTATCAAAACATTCAGATTAAAGAAGTGCTTCAGAAATCGATTCAAAATATTACGAGAACCTACTAAATACTGATGTAAAAGCTAATTACGAAGAATTCGGTAGTTATCGATATATTTAAGTTGATGACTTTAGATAGCAATAAAAGACTGGTAACTGGGAAATTGAATACAAAGCTGTAACAACTGATGTTATAAAATAATCGATACAAGATTATAAAAATCGATAACAATTGTCTATGTAACGAGTGTGTTATTAATTATCGATGCAATAAAAGTAAAACTCTGCAAAACTTTTAAATATCGTTGAATTCATTAGGCAGCGATATATGTATGTATCTAATATTCATTAGTAATTGAAAACGTGAGGGAGTTAATAGAACGATATACAACCCGATTCTAATAAAAAATCGAGACAAATCAAATTCTAGAACAGTTCTCTCATTAGGTCTTCCTTGGCGTTTAGAACATGATGTCTTGTTTTAAATAACTTCACTCTGTTGCACAGTGTTATTTAAATAACAGCGAAGGCAACAACTCCACATTGCCAGCTACTTACTCGTTCAAACGTACAAATGATTGCACATCGCTTTTATCGTACTGCATTAAATTGAAATTTTTTCAAGTGTTCCTTTTGTAGCTGCCACAACCATTCACTTCAGCTACTCCAATTTTTCTTGTAATTGTTCTTGTAATAGTTTTTGTTACTATGCTTATTGCTATAAAAATCATTTAGCTAGCATGGGCGTAGTTGTATGCATTAATGTACAATGGAATATGGAAGAAACTGCGTAGAAAACAGTGATGCACTGCGTTTTTGAAAGGGCCTAGCAAATAATCAGCTTTGTTACGGTGCTTTGTTAAGGGCGCCCATCGCTATCACCATCACCATCACTATCACTATCACTATCACTATCACTATCACTATCACTATCACTATCACTATCACTATCACTATCACTATCACTATCACTATCACTATCACTATCACTATCACGTATCACTATCACTATCACGTATCACTATCACTATCACTATCACTATCACTATCACGTATCACTATCACTATCACTATCACTATCACTATCACTATCACTATCACTATCACTATCACTATCACTATCACTAACACTATCACTATCACTAACACTACCACTATCACTATCACTATGACTATCGCTATCACTATCACTATCACTATCACTATCACTATCACTATCACTATCACTATCACTATCACTATCACTATCACTATCACTATCACTATCACTATCACTATCACTATCACTATCACTATCACTATCACTATCACTAACACTACCACTATCACTATCACTATCACTATCGCTATCACTATCACAAACCCGGCTACCACCCTTAAGCTCCCATGTGCATCACTTTTTGACGAACATGCACACATTTAAAACTTCTGGTACATAGCTCCTTAAGTAATAGAAATTGTTTTTGCTATTATTGTTAGCACTTAAAGTGAATTCGAATTGCATGCGCACATTACCGAGTTCTTTGCTATATTCCATGTAGTTAGTGCCTTATTCTTTTTCTATCTAAGTAATTTCTAACAGCCTTCTTCGTTCCGAGCCATTCCGCGCTTCCTTAGTTTAGCGTTTGATTTTCTTTTTTTTTTCTTCTTTTTTTTTCTCTTTTTTTGCGTTTACTGTAGCGTACACAAAGATAAATTGGCATTGTATAGGCTGTCAAAAGCAGTAAGTAAGTACCGACTGGCTTTTCTTCGTTTTCCTTTGATTAACTACCGCCTTTCCTTGTACTTATACACATTTTAATTTTGCTATTGAAATGAAGTAAAAGTAGGTATATAAACCAGCAGCGGCAACAAAGTACTAGCCACAACTTAAAATTCTAATTGGAATTTTTTTTTTTTTTTTTGCATAACCCACCACACCTGTGCACCTTATATAAGGTTTATACTACTTGGTCCAAAAGTAATATGACATGAGAACTTAACTAAGTAAGGAGTATCAGTGGAATGCAGTCGTATTTTTCTCTCTTTCTTGTTTCAGGGGTCACTTTTTATAAACATACATAATTATAGATTTACTTATCTTGCCTAATTCTCGTTCATATGCAGTGTCATTTTTGTTAAGGTTTTGCGACTTACCTGTAAATATAAAGAAAACAAAAAAATATTAGTTCTTGTGATATATTCGAATTTTATCAAGCATGGTATGGAAGTTGTTTTTTCAGTTTTGAGAATTTTTCAAGATCATTAAGTTTACTCATTTAATCTTCGAATTTAAAAAGCTTTTGTGGCATAATTCAGAACGATTTTAAAAAACAATTTGTTGATATTCGAAATAGAAAATATGTATAACACGATTTCAAAAAGAAAAATTCGAAACTCTCCGGACAAAACGATTTCCATAACATGCATGTATTTAAATAAATTGTGGAGGTTTAAGATACATTTTAAAGATTAATAGTGTGGTTCTAGGCGAAGGTACAAAAGGGATAGCAACATTCTCAACACAAAAGTAATTTAAATAAGCAAGCATACAAAAAGAAAGAAAGAAACTGAGCTCTTCAACAAACTGAAAGTAAAATTACATTAAAGTGAAAATTGTATTAATATTTTGAATAAAATGGATAAATTTGAGCTTTTCGATATTGTATTAATATTTTGAATAAAATGGATAAATTTGAGCTTTTCGATATTGAACTGTCGAGTGATCGAATCCGAGATAAGTTAATACGCCAAGAAAAGTATTTACATCTCAGTTTTGCGCTCAACTTAAATATTTCCAAAGCAAGTAGAGCAAAGAGTTCGGTATGCACTCCCAACCTTTGCAAATTAAATATGCCAAAAAAATATTTTCAACTCTAGAGACACATTTTAGAAAACGTTAGCAACAAATGTGAATGCACAAGAAAAATATTTATTTCAGTTCTAAACGCAAAAAAAAAAGAAAAACAAAAAGCAAAACAAGATTTTGCTTAAATTTGTGACTGATTGTGAAAAGCTTGAAAGCCAATACTCTTAGGCAGACTTTTGCGTAATATGTCTAAAAGATTCAAGGTAGAGATGTGAAAATTGATGTGGAGATATTAGACATCAATAACTCATAGCCAAACTGAGATTTATTTACTCTATGTTTCCAAAGATATTTGTCGCAATATACACTCTAAACTTTTTTGTTGAATTTTACAGCGATGATATCAGTAAATTTTTGTTGACTCTCTCACTGTTGCTTGAAATTGCAATAATTTCTGTTTATTTTCTGCTTTAAGTCGCAAAAGGAATAAATTTAAACACAAATTACAGCAAACTTTCATTTCACAGCTGAAAATGAACATAAAATTGCGCAAACTTTTTTTTGCGCACAAAAAATACGAAATAAACAAACCCTTTGTTGCGTGAAGCTGAAGCGCACAGTCAAATATGCGTAATTCCTCTCAGCAAGCGCTTGTTGATTAGCGCTCTCTTTTCTCATTTCAGTTGAAATAAGAATTTCAGTTGAAAGTGTTGCGGTAGCGTGGCGCAAAAGAAAGAAAGTATTATAATAAATAAATATAGTAAAATAAATAATTATAAATAAAATATTGTTAGTGATAAGAAAAATGTTTAAGTGCAATATATGTAAAAGTGAATTTTCTAGCCTTACCTATGTATGTATAGTCCTTTATTTCAATGTATGAATACATGTATTTTCTTATTTTTAACATGAAATTAAATACTTTTGTTAATTTACTATATTTTCTGTTGTTTTAATAAAAATAATAAAATAGTTTTCATCCTTTATATATATATATATATATATATAGTCCTTCATTTTAATGTATGAATACATGTATTTTCTTATTGTTAACATGAAATTAAATACTTTTGTTAATTTACTATATTTTCTGTTGTTTTAATAAAAAAATAAAATAATTTTCATCCTTTATAACCTTCAAATTCCAGCAATAATTTAATTCTTTTCACAAATTTCGCTATTTTTTTTTGAAGTATGTGTACCTACATATAAGTAAAAGAAGTTATTCTTGCTGGAATTTGCAATTTTAATGGTGGCCCATTTTGACTGTGAGCTACTGTATATTTTCAAATTAAACATTTTTGGCTTTAAACATAAAAATAAGTGAGAGAGAGCGCGTAGAAAGCGCTGCAAATTTAAGCAGCTGTGTGTGTATGGAATTACACATTTTTCGCTTTAATCAATCAACAAAAAAATGCGTATATTAACATGCGTGAATTTAGACATAAACAGTCGGTAAAGTGTTGCCTACCATTATCGCTGTAAAATTCAACAAAAAAGTTTAGAGTGTATAGAAGCTTAATTGTAGAATAGTCTGGTATAGAGAATTTTAGAAATGAGCACCATAAAATGTAATAAATTGTTTAATATTAGCTTGAATAAGTATGCCTTTATTGTTCTGGCCTACTTTCACATTGAATAAATCCGCCTCTGTATACAAATGTATATCTTATTGCATAACTATAGTTTTATTCAATGCAAATACTTTTACTGCAATATATGCACTGATAAGTATGTATGTATGTATGTATAAGGACATTAGCAGCTTTCAAGATTACTCGTTCATTCTTTTAGCTCATGCGAATTTCTTTCGCAATCTTTTGTATACAATTTTTCAAGAAAAAAAATTCAAAAGATTTCAGTTAACAATTTTCAGTTTACTTACGCATAGTGTTTGTGATGGCAATCCCGTACATTTCTAAAATTCCAAAACTTTCGGGATTTTGCAAAACTGAGCTAACACGAAAATGAAGGTTTATAAAAATTCCAAATTTTTGTCCTAAATTTCAAATTTATTGGACCAACAAACATATGTATATTTTAATGAAAAAAAATTTTATTTGTTGAATTAATAAATTTCAAAATTTGCAAGTCTTTGAAAAGAAAAAAAAAATACTAAATGACTTTGCTCTGTTATTCATGAAATAGATTTAGGTCCGTTTTCTCGACTGCCTGCTAAAATTTATCTGTTCTTTAAACAAAATTTTGTTTTCTGTAGTGCCTGTTAAATTTATTCCGTCGACAAATTTAACAGGCAGTCAATCCAATCTTTAAAATTTGTCGGTCCGATAAACTGAAAACAGCTGATTGTCAGTTGAAATTATTTCGGCTTTTAAAATTATGAAAGAAATACAATTTAAAATTGTTATGAAAAACCGGCGTGCAGTTTGTATTCATGCACTGGAAGCTGCATATGTGGAAACCACTGAAAGTAATATCACCTAGCGGACTTCTCCCAACCGCTTAGATTTATCTTGAAGAACACCAAAACGAATTTTAGCAAAAAATTAAAAAATTTTTAAATTGTGAAAATTTATTTTTTATTTTATATTTTCACAGCTGTTTTTGGCATTCCGCTTTCTTTCCGTAGCAATGCTACCATATTTTCATAAGTTTCGTGAAAGTTTTCAACTGGAGGTTGAGAAAATGAAGTAGAATTTATCCTTCCGACAAATTTATCCTCCAGTTGGCTGATCCTGCCTTTAACAGGAGGTCGAGAAAACCGCCCTTAGTTTTGAGTAAAAAAAATCTCAAAAAACCATAATTTTTAAAATGTTAAAGTAGTTTTTTCAAGCTTAACCGTAGATATCGATATTTCGGGATTGTGAAATCAAAGCCCGAAATTTTCGTGATTCGAAAAATCTGAATTAAATTGTATACTTAGCGCTTACATTATAGCAACATTATGTAAATGTTAGTGGAGCTGCGTGCGTCAATGGCCAAATAAATGTGTTGGACCCAAACAAAAAACGTCAAGAAACACAGATTCAAAAGAAAATACCAGCAAATAGTCAAGACCCATTTATGTACATATATACCCAGCTGTTGGTTGAAAGTGAAGCTGAAAAAAAGCTATTAAAACATCGGCACAGGATAAGCTTTCGCTGTGGTTGTTATTGTTTAGCTTAAGGGAGGTTTGTCCATGTATTAACGCTTTGGGTATTATTTAACTGTTAAATATTGCAGACTTTTGCGATAATAAACTCTGTTTTAAATGGAAAATTGTAAAAATAGCTTTAAACTCGTTAACCCAAAATGACTTCCTAGTTGGTTCCCACTAATTAATAATTAGCTTTAATATCGACGCATCACCAACCGATTTCGATGAAGTTTGTGGTTGTAGAGAGCGCTTGAAATTTCTCTTAGGAGTTGCCACTTGGGAAGTTTCTATATAGTTACCACCTATCTAATTTTTTTGTAACAAAATATGGTTATCAAACCAAAAATTATTTTGGAATGTATTTGAAATTTTTAAAATTGAGAGAAACTGTTAATTGGGTAGTAAACAAAAGGTGTTTCAAGTCGAATTTCCATATAAAGGGTTGCCACGCCATTCAATAACAGTGGTGGATATAAATGTACATACCACAAAAATATTTTAACCAATTCTACCGAAAAACAAGTGCCCAGGTTTGATAAAAAAATATAGAAAAATTTGTCTGAAAAATGTACACAAAATTCACGAAAATTTAAAACAATTTCTATCAAAATTTAAAATTTTTTTTTCACAGTGTTTAGTATTTTTTGGAGTATATCTTTGGTACCTGCGAAATTTTGCTGATTCCCACTTTTTTTTTTCTCATTTTTCGTATAGGAAAGTCAGTCGATTTTCTGTGCTCCCAACTGGTAAGCTAGGTAGTAGTAGCAGTCATAGCTCAAACAATTCATAAGACTCTCTCTATCATCCATTCCATCAACATCCAATATTATTAAAATTGCTATACCCTCTAAAACAAACGCAACTGGGTATACAAAAATTAAGTAGGCACATACTTTTCAAATAGCCAACGGAAAAATACGATCCTCAATGGTTCGGTGGTTCACCTAAGTGTAACATTGACTCAGTAGCTGAGTGGCAGACTGACTTAGATATGCGAATATAACCGGCTATTCAACTACTAAGTATACCTGTTAGATTGCCCAGCGGTGCTTTTACCTCTATTTGGCATATTTAACATTTTTTCACAGCGCACACACATTCATACGTACATTTTAGGTATTTTGTTGTTGGTTGTTTGTAGTCAAGAGAAGGTCACTAAAGCTTCAATACTTAGCTTTCACTGAAAAAAAAAGCAAACAAAAAACACTCATTGACGCATGTTTCTTTTACATGTTTTTGTTTGCATAAGAGTAAGCAGCAACATATTAACATTTCTTTCTTTTGAAGTCATTTACAGCATATTCAAAGGATTCAGGTGAACGCATTCAAAATCACTACGCTTAAAAATGTATCTAAACAAATGTGCTCTTGTAATGCCTGGTTGTTGGTATATATACGCGTCCACGTATTCAAGGAAAATACTATCTTTATAGCCTAAAGCAAAGATAATGTGTTAATGTTGAGCTTGGTATGTAAAAAAAAAAGTTGTTGTTGTAGCCGTTGGTTACGTAAACTACAACCTAACTAGACAGCCAAACATTGTTAACTATTGAAAGCTTAGAGTAAAATGAAAGAATTTTGCTAGGCAACTCAAACGCTGAAAGGATAAAAGAGGGCAGGCGAAAGAAATAAGGGTACACCGAGAGAAATAGTAAAACTGGAAACATCCTTTAACTTTTAATTTTTTTTTTTTTTTGCTTTTGAAAAAATTATTTCTTTGTTTGAAAAATTTATTCGAAAAAAATATCGAATAAAAATCTAGAAAAGAAATAACTTCCCTTGAAAATAATGATATAACTTCCCGAGCTTCTCTTCCAATTTGTGGTGTGCCGCTTTGAAATTTTTTCCTACAAATTGGCGGGACCTACGGTTTTTAGCCGACTCCGAACGGCATCTACAAAGCAGATGAATTTTGCTGAGAAGCCTTTCATGGCAGAAATACACTCGGAGAGTTTGCCAAACTACTGCCTAGGGGCGACCCCGCTTTGAAAAAACTTTTTCAAACCACTTTTTGATGTAACCTGTACCAGGGCTCGAACCCGGACCTTCGGTGTGGTAGGCCGGCAACACTACCTCCACACCCCGGTGGCCGCCTACTTCCCGAAAACTCACAAAAATGTTTTGCCGTCGAGTTTTGTTTTAAAAGCTTATTTTATGTTCGAGATCTTTTTTATATAGCTTTGACAGTTAAAGAAAAAAAATTTACAAAAACGTGTTCAGAATTATGTTGGAAAAGTGGGCGTGGCACTTAAACGATTTCGCCCATTTTGACCTATTTGTATATTAAGCATTTTTGTCAAATTTCGTTTCCACAAATAAATGTTTGGCATCAAAAGTATTGTGCTATAATCCACTTTAAAATCACCGGAGGTGGAGCCACGCCCATTTTAGAAACTTTATCTTATATATAAAATTCTCGTGTAACAGTTTTTGTTCCCATACTCCTCCGAAACGGTTTGAGCGATTCGCATGAAATTTTGTGATCGTATTTAGTAGGTCTGAGAATCAGCCGTTATCTATTTTGCATTATTCCGGGAAGTGGACCAGGGACCGAAATATTCCAAACTTTTTTATTTATCGTGCGATTTTTTCCCCAAATTTGGGCAGAACAACGTCTGCGGGTCCTTCTGGTATTTTTCTAAATTCTTCTTTCACCCACACTTTGAAAGTGAAATAGCAACAACATAAAGTTGTTTTAAGCGAAGTTGTTGCCTATTAAATACATCGATGATCCTTTTCAAAAACTTTCTTATAAAAGTGGGCGTGGTCTCTAACCGATTTCGCTGCTTTTTACAAGCCAAGGCAACTGCATATCAAATTTCATTAAGTAATCTCACACAGTAGGACGGGCGAACGGACGGACACTCATAGCTTGATCAATTTCGCTTTTTCTTCCTGAATACTTTGAAACTGCCAAATCAAAAATCTTTACGTGAAACGTGAATGTGAGTATATATCCGATTACCTAAATTTTTCTCAGCTCATACATATTTTCACTGTGTATAAAGTTATACTTCCCTATGTACATACATATCTACCGTTTACGTTGTTATGTAATTTTAAACTTCTGGCACACCGACGCATTGAAATCAGCTTACTTGTACTTTAGAAATTCAACAATCTCGACATTAAAGCGATTACACATGCTTACTTGCCTGCTTAACTGGGCCTACCTCCTTCTCGGTAACAACAACAACAACAAAAACTACATACAAATGTACTCCTTAGCTCATGCTAATATACCACTTGACTAGAATTACCACTTAAGAAAGCTACGAAAGGAAAGAAAAGGTTATTTTTAAACTAGCCATAGGCTTTGTATGGTGAATAAAATATGAAGGTGGCAAATCGAGATGGGATGGCATGGGTACAAATGTGTTTACATGTACTTAAGAGGACTACAGAGTACATGCTGCCAATCAACACATACATTTTATAAGTCAGAGTTTTTGATTTTCAAACAAACCATACGTATCTTGCAGTCAGAGCAACTAGTTCGAAGATACTTGAAAAGCAGTATGAAACTCAAGTAGAATTAGTCAGGTAGGTAGTCGTTAATCGCAATTAATCAAAAATTTTAATCAAATCGAAATTTTGATTAATCTGATTAATCCTAGGATTAAATTTGAAAACGGAATAAATCCCGATTAATCGAACAAAAAATTTAATCCTAATCGATTAATTATTCTAAAAATGTTCGATTATCATACATAATCAACTATTACAAAAATAACAAAAAATTTAATTCGACAATCAATGATTAAGATTAATAATCATTATTGAACAGGTCTGAAAGAAACTACTAGAAAGCGAATTATTGTTTGGGTTAGATCATATTTTTTTTGCACTAGTTTAAGATAAGTTAGAAAATTCTGGTTCCCGACTAGTATATTTTCTGACTACTTTGGAGTTTCACTGTAGGGTATTTATGCATGCAAGAAAGTAGTTTGTATCAATAAGCATATCCTAATAAACATGTGGGCCACGCTCAAGGTCTAAATTTATTTTTTAACCCAGATGAGAAGTTAAATTGGGAACGACTAGCTCTGTCAATTGGAATGAATCTTGATGGGCCAGGAATCTCGCTTTTAAATAACACTGTATTCTAGAATTTAATTCAAAAAAATGTATTGAATTTTCATACGGATATCGCGTTCTTAAACAAAATTTTGAAATAGAGTATTATCGAAAAAAATTGTGAGCTGGGGCTTGCTTGGAAAAAAATTCTTAGCGTTTTTGAAATTTTTTTTTAAAAGAGTGTGATCTTCCACTCAACGTTGGAAGTATTCCTCTATATATGACGTCCAGTGATTTCGAAAAAAAAAAATATATTTCGCGTCAGTTTTTGATTTAAAGGTATGACTGTCGCACTTACATACATATACATTATTGCGGGTCGATTTAAAAATCGCTCATTGCTCTGTGAATATCGTATTCTAGAGATCAAAATAAGAAACTTTGCTGAAGGAACCATAAACCTAAAACGAATTCTGATGTCCCCCAATTTGGATCGAACTTTTGGGTAGGTATCATTTGTAGTCCTAAGAGAAGTCCCAAAATATCACTCATACGCCATGGCCTCCTGCCGAAAAGTTCGACCCAAATTGGGGGACATCAGAATTCGTTTTAGAGGTATGGCTCCTTTGGCAAAGTTTCTTTTATTCAAAAATATTTTTTTTAGCTCCAGTAAATGTTAATATTTTTTCGAAATATTTTGACCAGGTTCGTAGAATACATTGAATTTTATAATTCCGATGGAAACAGGGTGTTCATTTTTTTTTGTATGAAAAGTGAGGCGCCTTAATGTACATCCTTATTATAAATGTTCATATTTGCAGTTACACTCACCTAAATTTTCATATCCAAATAAATTCGAACTTCGAAGTAAACAACTGCCAGTCATGCAAGCAAATTCTGTTAACAATTCAATATTTATGAGGGAAATTTGTATAAATAAAAATAGCAAATCAATCAAAAAGTTTGCGATTTCTATGGCTAATGGCAAATATAGAAGCAGTGGTGTGCATATATAAGGGTGGCTCTAAAGTTCATGAAGAAAAGCTCAGGTGAAAATTTGAAATATAAATTTGAGTCGCAAAGGGAGACTTTTTGAATAATAATCGATTGTTGTCTCTAAAACCGTGCATCGAATTCTCACTTTTTGAGTTCTCAATATTTCCTAGTAGGTCACTTTTTTTTCGAAGTTCGCTTTCTTTCTGAAACTTTGTTGAAAGTATGCTTATAACTGTAACTTCGAAAATTATTCGAATATCGAAAAATTAAAAAAAAAAATTGTGTTTGTAAAATCATTAAAAAAGCTGACCTGTGTAAAAATTACAGGCGGTTTACTGCATCAATTTTTACGACACATAATATCTTTGAGCCTGTAAGATTGCATTTATTTGGTTTATTGCGCACCACCCTAATACACATATCTACCTAAGTATATTACTCATATACAAAACTTTTTAAATATATCATATGAAAGCTTTTTATCCAGTTAAATACCAGACAAATTTGTGGTTCTTGTTTGCCGCACATTATCGACAAATGGCAGCCGCAGTCGCAACCACATCAAATATTTCAATGTCATTATTGATGCAACATTAGCAACGTCAAAAAGTTCACATAAATTGTAAATTATGATTAACATGCAATTGTTAATATTTATATTTATGCATTTTTTTTGACTATTTTGACAAATGGCTTGCTTTTTTTTGTATTTAATAAATGAAAATTGATGTGAGAGTATTTTATTTTAATATAGCACTTCATACCACTCTTTGCGCCAACGTTGGGTTAAAGACCTTATTGTGTTAATAACCGAATAATATAACAGCTTAAACTCTATCGTATATTATATAATCTTCGAATCGTTGTCACATGGCAAAGCGACAAAGGTAGCCGCATCATCTCTGTATATTATTAGTATTTTTTTTGGCAGAGATTATATAAATTCTTTTGGACTAGTTCGAGTTCCACTGTTATTTTTCCAACTCTACCGACTCCAATAAAAATTAAAATTTTGTTCTTTTGTTCAAATTCCCACTATCGGATTGTTTTTAGTTCTGACTATATCTGTTTAGTTCTGACTATATCTGTTTGAGATATAATGTATCTTTTCAAACACCAGCGACTCCAATATTAAATTATGAAATACCCTGGCCCAAATGAGCCCGTCGACTCATTAATTTATAGCACCACCGAAAGTCCACAAGTTGGATATACAAATTTAAATTAGAACGGGACGAACCTGACTAAAAATCAGTACACGATTCCGAGAGCACATCAGGGACTACAACAAAAAAAACACAGAAAAATAATCGCGCCTCAGCAAACATACCAAAAATTTGGTCCGAATATTTCACATAAAAGTGAAAAGTTTGTACCTCAATGTACTTGAAAACATGGAAATATACTAACTGCAAACATTTGGCTGAAAAATAATAAATGAACAAACAAACATTAACTCTGATGAGACATTTGAGCCTTTAAAAGCTCATTTACGAAAAACAAAATACATTGAAACCAAAGCACGGGTTTACGTACATATGTAAATATGTACAAACAACAAGACCAACACACATCATAACATAAAGACTGCATGTCTTAAGAAATTTTGTGTATACTGTTGGCAAGAACAAACAAACAAAAGGGAATTAATTGAAGTGGAGATAAGTGCATTGTGACGTCACAGGGCATCATTGCTTAGTGTTGGAATTTTCTAACAGCGGCTTTGGTGCAGACACGAGTTCGAATCCGTGTCCGAAAAGGGATCTGATGATGAGCCTGGAAACTCTGAAACATGTAATCCTATCCATCGCTGTAGATTTGTTCTTTGTAATTTTTCTCCAATTATCAATTTTTCCCAAAAACTGACAATATTACTTCGTTTAGAATTATTGTTAACTGGTCTCGAGCTTGCTCATAACTTACAAATTTGTAAACAAAATAGACCGCAAAATCCAACAACAAAAGTAACAATGAATAAACGAACAAACGAACACACAAAATAAGCCGAAAATGAAAAACTCCAGGATTTCTACCTGCCTCAACCTGTCGCTTAGCTAACGAGCGTGTAAAACAGGCATCCACATTCGACACATTATAAAACACGAACCCATATAAACATTACCTGATTCAGCATCCACAAAGTAGAAGATAAATAGACAAAGCTCTGAACGAAGCTAAACACAGAACGACGGCATACAACCAAATTTGACAAGGGATGACAAGGGAAGAATTCCAATATACATTGATTAAGAATGTGGTATATGACCTATGTTTTAAAGTTCCTTGAAATAGGTCAACCACTTTTCAAGATGAAAGCGGATGTGCCAAAAAATAAATATAATGGAAAAATATGGCAACCCTAAGTGTTTAAGGTCGAGCTTCTCTATGATATTATAGTGAGCTGGTTATACTTTTCCTTCAAAATGAACGGACCTTCATAAATGATTTTTGAACACTCTGAAGTGTATGAGGAAATGGAATTTTGCTAAAGAGCTTTTTCGTGTCACAAATACACTCGGAGGATTGTCGACCACTGACGGTTTTAAAAAAACTTTCACCAAATATTAAAATGTTCAGTACTTGAGTCTGATACCTTCTGTATGGTGAGAGCAGCACACAACAACCACACCACTATGCCCACTGTTACACATACGTTTAGCAAAATTAATATTTTAAACAACAAAAACAACAATCAAATGTGTACTATCTCTTGTAAGTATAAATAATAAACATCTCTAGGCCAAACTGACCTAAACCTAGAGACAATGCAAATTAATTGAAACAATGTAAGCAACACTTAGGGATAAAGAGAAATGTATGTACCATTTTGTATGCTCAACTGAATAATAGCACAAATGTAACCAACAACAACAATACACGAATTAACTAAATGTGCAACAAAATAATTTGTTGTACAAGAACAAAAACTATTTTACTGTGAAACAATGGGAAATAAAATATTTTCGTAGCTACAAAGAGATGGAGTGAGAGAGATCGAGTGAGAGAGTGCAACAACTGCTGGGCACTGGTGCTGCAATTCTTATTCCACCACTGTATGTGGGCAAGCTTTGTTGGTATTTAAGTGTTTGTAACCCAAGAGTATTCATGTGTCGGCATGTTAGTTAATATGTTACAAGGTTCTCTGTTTTTTTTTTTGTGCAGATATAATTTTTGGTTTAGAGCACAAAGGATACTGAAGCTGCAATCTTTTAATATTTAGTTACATTTATTTATGCATGCGAAAGGGAATAATACATGTGTTGGTAATGACACATAACATTGTCTAAGTGAATTAAAAATTAGTTTAGGTTAGGTGAAGCTACCGTGGCAGCTGTATTAAGAATGGAAGCTCTCATTTATACATACATATGCACTGAATTTGATGGTGGAATATTTCAACAGCGAAAACAGCTACGCGTTAAGATGGTATTCAGTAGATTAGTTCGTCCGCTGACAGGTCAAATACTCACTTCTTGATCTCGTAAAAATTGCAGAACATTTTCATATTTAACACTTTTACCTTAGACTTTTCTTTATGGCAGAACAGTACACCAACAACACACGCAGCACCCACCGTCAATATCAGCATTATGAAAAGTGAGCTTTAGGTAAAAAAAAGAGAGAAAGCATACCTGTCTAGAGTGGAAGCCAATGAGCTTATGAAAGTCAGTATGAGATTCTTGATATCCCAACTTAGAAAAATAATAAATTTGAGCTCTTGAAAGCACCCTGCCGCTGATCTCATAATACGAGGGAAAAGCTGATGATATTCCAGCTAATAAATAGTAAAACGTTTACCAGTTGGGCGATTCAAACTTAAGCCTACGAGTTGATATCCTGCAAGTCATAAGAAATCCAAATCAGTGGTCCGTCTATCAAGCACACTGCCTTGTCTTATTCATCAATTTAAATCCAAGCCTAACCGTAATTATTGAAAGGAAAATATACCGAATCTTTTTTATACTACTAAAGAGCAATCTCTGTCGAAATTAGAAAAGTACCTTTCAATACCAACACTTGTGTATTCATTCCCGTATTTATGTCAAGATTTTTATCATAAAATATATAGTACCCATGTATATGAGCGAAAAAGGTTGACCAATTTGCTGATTTTAGATAAGTATTCTTCAAGAATATAAGTATGCATAGAGGAATTTAACTTTAAAAGACAAATGAAGTAAAAGCTTCCAAAATAGCAAAGCCACATATATATATATATATTAAATATAGTATACTATGTATATAACATAATAAGTTTACATCAGCAAACTCCCCAGACTGATGTTACTCATACGCAGTGGTGTTCCTCTCATTTATTTTATTAGAACGCTTTTAGTAAAATATGTTAGACCTTTTCCCTTTAAAATGACTTTTAAAAATAAGTCACACACATGCAGCATGACGTTCAACTAAACACATACAAGTAATGACAAATAAGTTTTAGCTCCATTACCTCCCATGATATATGCAATGGCAAACCAATTCCCAAATAACCAATAACACTTTGGGTTACTTGGTTTACCATCACATTGTTTCAGATTACTTGTACGAAAAGCTTTCAAGGTATGTGGCTTTGATGAATTGAATTCTATTATCTTATATATGTATGTATATATGTATGTATGTATATCCTTATGTTTAGGAATGCTTAAGTTTGACTTGAGACTTTTGGGTTGAACGACTCAAGTGTTTTGGAAACTACAGGTGGTGTGCGGATTAAATTAATAGATAAGAAATGTATATCTTTATAGCAGTTGATATTGCTGTGATTGTATTTGAGTTTATCAATAATAAAACTGCAGCAGCTATCTACACAACATTTTAGTTTCGTTTTACCAATTTTATGTTTTTAAAGTTTATTCAATAAAAATACTTTAAAATCTTCATTTGCTTAATGTAAGGAAGTTTCTATCCAAATTCGACAACATTTCCAGAACTTTAATTAGCTACGAATCGATTAAATTGAAGTAAAGAGAGATTTCCAATACCAACACCAATACAAACAGCAATTCCAATACCATGGAATTACCAATGGCAATACAAATAGCATTACCATTGACAATACGGGCCAACACCAACACCAACACTATTACAAATACTATTTCCAATGACATTGAAAATACCATTGCCAATTCCAATACAATATCAATACCAATACCAATACCAATACCATTACCATTACCATTAACAATACCAATAATAATATCAATACAAATACCAATACAATTACCATTAACAATACCGGCAACACCAACACCATTACCATTACCATTACCAATATCATTAAAAATGCAATTACCAATACCAATGCCAATAACAACATTAATACAAATACTAACCCCAATACCATTACCATTAACAATACGGACAATATCAATACCATTACCAACACTAATGACATTAAAAATACCATCACCAATACTAATACCAATACAAATAACAATACCAATACCATTACCACTAAAAATACCGGCAACACCAACACCATTACCATTACCAGTACCATCACCATTACAAATATCATAAAAAATACCATTACCAATACCAATGCCAATAGCAATATTAATATAAATACTATTATCAATATCATAACCATTAACAATACCGGCAACACCAACACCATTACCAATATCAATAATGCAATTACCAATACCAATGCCAATAACAACATTAATACAAATACTAACCCCAATACCATTAACAATACGGACAATATCAATACCATTACAAATACCATTACCAACACTAATGACATTAAAAATAACATCACCAATACCAATACCAATACAAATACCAATACCAATACCATTACCACTAACAATACCGGCAACACCTACACCATTACCATTACCATTACCATTACTATTAAAATTTCCAATATCATAAAAAATACGATTACCAATATTATAACCATTAACAATACGGGCAATACCAACACAATTACCAATACGATTACCAATACCAATTACATTAAAACTGACAATACCAATACTAGTACCATTAAAAATACCATTACCTTTACCAATACCAATACAGGCCTGAAACACCGCAATTTTCGTCTCATTAGTCCTACATTTGTGTCCAACTACAGCTATTAAAATTTCTACAAAAAATTTTGGCTTTGCAATCATTTTCAACATTATTCATTTTTACTGCTCTAGCGCTGGTAATATAAATTTTGCAGCACGTGTTTACTAGCGCTCACAAACACACACACACACACACACAATTGCATGTATACATATATTTATAGCACAACAATCGATATAAATAAATCCATGCAATAATAAACGAATCACTGAGTGAATAAATGAAATGAGCGCTTAGAGTATTTTGACTATAAAGGTGAATTGCATTCATTGAAAAGAAGTAAAAAGGAATGGTGACGCTTTGCTACAAACGATTGCCAACTCACTATATATATATATATATATACTTAAATACACACAAATCATTGCACTCATCCTACTTATACACAGTTTTAAGTAGTAAAGTATTACCACAAGTATTTTGTGGCTGCATCAAGTGTCCGCTTGAGTTGGATCTTTCGACATGGCGTATGAGTAATTTTTTGTGCTATACAACAAAAACAAAAACCAACAAAAAAAGACAAAGAATTGCTCTACCTACTTGTCTTGCATTGTACTTTTACAAATACTACTTATAGATGAAATTTACACAAGCAGACAGAAGTTAATGTTCCGAGAAGGAAGTAAGTGCTAAAAGATTATTTTTCATGTCATTCGATGTGCCACTTTTTTGATTCAAAAAAATACAAAAAAAAAAAAAAAACGCTTCGAGATTTGTGCAGTAAAAGCAACAACAACAGTCTGAATGGTATGCTGTCGGCGTCATGAGATGGCAGCAATCGTGTCGCACTGCAGTAACTAACTCAAGCAGTGTCGTCTGTATGTAATCATATACATATGTGCACATGTCGACAGATTCGTTTATCTGAGCCATGCACAAGAATGTATGTGTGTATAAATGTGCATTATTATATTCCAATAATAGATACTACTCTACGATTCGATTGTCAATGGCTTGGCGCTGATGACAACTAGACACACATCAAATATATCGACAACTTGTCCTAGTCAGCGTTTGTGTGCGGAACTTGCATTTTTTATATTTATCGCCTGATATTGCAATTGCCAGCATATTTGAGAAGAACTTAAGAAAGAAATAAAAAAATTGTGGTAGAAAGGTATTGAGTAGCTACAGAGTAAAAAATTATGACTAAATTTTACAAATTGTTAAACAATCAAATTCTTTCTAAAATTTTAACTACATACTTCAGTTTTTCGGAAAATTAATACGATGAATGGGTTTGAATAAAAACAAAAGTATGTTAAAAAATAAATAAAATTGTCTTAAATTTCAGGCTTCGTAGAAAAGCGGTCTGCGTAAAATTAACCACCAATAAGCTCTATAAAAATACCCAAGTGTTTTACCACTGAGCTACGACGAGCAAAAAATGAGAAAAATTTCAATGCCTTCAAAAAAAAACTTTTAAACAAATATACAATTATTTTTGGTGGATAGTAATTTGGGTATTTTTATAGAGCCTATTGGTGGTTAATTTTTAAAGCGATATGAACCTTCACTTTTCCAACTTTCGCTGCTTTTTACACTTTTCTCAGAAAGTCTACATTTATTTATTTTCTGCTTTTAAGGGCAGGACTATTGAAATTCAGCTTAAAACAGTTGGATGCTAAATTTAAATATATATAATATTAATTAATTCTAAGCAAAAAAAAAGATAAAAAACAATAAAAAAAATTATAGAAACCAACGTTTTAAAATTTCACCAAAAACTTCAATTCATTTAAATTAATTAACCTCTTTCATTTCTAGGTAGAAGTTAAAATCAAAGTTTAAGAACCCTTTGAACTTCAGGGTATTTGTCCAAAAAAAATATAATTCATCTCTGTACACGGTCACACATAATTTCATATTTATATTCACATATCATAGCGCGTATCAGCTGCTGCCAGCTCACTATGATGCATCTTTCAGAAGCTAGACTTTTTGATTCCTTTGGAAATACTGCGCTACTTTAGCTGCTTATAATGCCAAATAAGAGCATGTAACTGCCACAGCTGTTGGTAGTTGAAACTGAAAACGTGTTAGGATGAGTGACAGCGGAAACCCAGCAAACAATTTGATAAGCGTTTTGTAAATCAAGCTTGAAGTATCGGGGGATCAATTTTTACGCACTCAAAGGACAGGGAGTTACGCACCCAGTTTCATTTATAAAATTGTTTGCTGGGTAGAGTTATATGCACACCTACAAACATAATCCACTATAGACTACTTAAAAGGAATAAAGTATTCACTTCCATCACTTTTTAAGCACTTTTTTAATTTTTAACGAACAACCATTGCTAAACTGCTGTGAAAGGAGAACGAATCTATGTCAGCATTCTAGATGAAGGCGTCATTCTTTAAGGCGATGTAAGGCTGCTCGAGGCATGCAATCTCTCCGGCGGAGTCAACAAACTCTGGTCAACAGTCAAAGCCCTATCAAATTCGGCCAAACACAAAGACAAGGTCCCGATAACCTTTGATCACAGCATCAAGTCTAACCCCACCGTGGAACACCGACATCTTTTTGCCGATAGTTTATAATGCAGTCACCCGCTGACAGAGTCAAGAGTTGAGCCATTCGTCTGCAGCAGAAAGACTGACAGAACGCAGTGTCCACTACCGTCACCTTACGCAAAGATCACGGAAATCATATTGAAAACCAGAACCTCAAAATCAATTGGACCTGCCAGAATTACTTTGAAGATGCTCAAACACCTTAGCCAGAAGGGACGGAGGTTATGAGTGGCTCTTTTTTTACTTCTCCCTAACCACTTTTATTATTCTTCAGATATGGAAACAAGAGATGTTGTTGTTCTCTTACTAAAACCAGGAAAATCGGCAAGCCAAAGATAATCACTGTCCGCTCCTGACGACACTTGCGTACTTATTGGAGGCCACTATGCTCTCGTATTGAACTGCAAACCTGCACTTGGTTAGACACTCATAAGAAACCTGAAAGCGACATCTCACCGGTCGGAAGGCGTCAGTCAAGTTAGAGTCAAGTTTAAGTCCAGACCGCGGAGAATTAAAGGAGGGGTATCTGAGGGTGGTGTCACATCCCGCTTTAGTTTGCTTTGTATATTTTGAGGCTTGCTACCCCCTTTCCCCCCAAAATAAGTCTACCTTTTACCCCAATTATTTAAATTTTTCGACCAAAACGAAGGGAAAAAAATACAGTCAGGCCCGTTTTGAATTGGTTCTCGATTCTAAAAAAGGTTTGTTTCCTTATTTCTAGTTCAAAATAGCGGTTACAGTGTCAGTTTCGAAAGATAAATCGGTTACGCTTACATTTCCGGTTTGGTTTCCCTCCTGGTTAGCACACACGAAAGTGATGTTGGTCCATTGGTAAGCGCCATTGCATATCCAAGCGCATCAAATCAGTCGACCACACATATTTGCTACGCTGCATGGTTAGTGTGTATTTCCACCATTACACCCCAGACCCCACACCCCCTCTACTGTTTAGCATATTGCATTCAAGTGACCAGCTAACGAAGCACATCGTCTATTTTTTTTTTTTTTTTTTGTTTTCTCTTCTCAAGCTACTGACTTAAATTTATTTGCACTTCAATGTTAGCGAGTAGCAAGCATAATTGTATTATGTATTTGTTGTTGGCTTTTGTCGGTGATGTGTAACGCAGCGATGCGCAAAGAACGTGGTAAAGGTCATTAGATATAGCAACAACGCAAACATCGCAAACTAAGCGTGAATGTTAGCAACTGCCTGAAACATTACCCAAACGTGGGGTCCGATCACTAGCAACACCCCCCTACGCCACACCCCCTCCCTCATTTCCATGCACAATACTATTCAACTTGAGTTTGCAACAATGTTTGCATTAGCTTAGTTGGTTGACTCTTTGTGGCGGCGCTGTTACTAAATATCCTTTCTTCGTCTATTTCAAATGTCCTTTTTTTTTGTGGTTCTATCAGCTATCAGTGGATTTCTTTGTAAGAATTCTTCGTCGTGTTTGGCATTTAATATTGCTGTTTTTCTTTATTCAGCTGTCCGCTCTATCTCTTTGGGGTTTTTGCATATCCCAAGCTGACATGTCGGTTCGTTTGTTGTTGTTTTTTTTTTTTTTCTTTCTTTGTATTGAATGCCAATCGAAAATTTGCGCGGAAGTAATATGCTAATGTGTTCTCACAACTGCTGGGGCGCATGTATGTATGTATAGGTGTGTGTGTGTGTGTGTGAGTGTGTGAGTAGAATCTTATTCCGATATGTTTGCGAATACGTTGGATGCGCTTCCATGCGACAGCTGGTCACATGTGCATGGACAACCAATAAAGAGATAAGACGCTCACAAAAATATTACCAAAAAAAAGAAGTTTTATTGCATTTTATTTTAATAGATTTTATGTGTTAAAAAATTGACTGTTTCTATCTTTATTCCACTCAGAAAATTAAAGAGAAAATCTTTGACACAATCGTACCACATAAGCACATAGAAGTGAGTTGAAAAAAAATTAGATGCTCCACCCCAGAAGAGAGGGAGCACCACTCCGATGGAAGAAAAAAGTGGGAACCAACTTGGGATTCTGTGGTATTACCAAATGGAGCAAATGTTGTCCAAAACCATCGCACTTCGAAAAAACAAATATAAACAGGGTTGCCACCTAATTTAATTATATTTGTTTTTAAGCATATTAGCTTCAAAATTAATTCAACTGTACACATGAACTTTTGAATACGGATAACATTCCATATTTATAACTTTTCTTGGTAATGGCAGCCACTGCAATCGTATTCCATGGTTGCCACCTGTACGATTTTTTTTTTTTTTTCTAATGAAATATGGTAATATTTATACATATTGATATGTTAAATATATGAAACTTTACAACGTATTAAAAAGGGTTGCCAGCTGTCATTATTTAATTTTTTTTTTTGTATCGAATTTAATCTCGAAAACTTCTTGAACTATTTGGATGGCAGGATGGCATTACATGGGCTTATCTATATTAAGGTGCATATTGAGTGTATAAACATAGTGGAATTATTGAATAATCGCGCTAAAACCATTTGGCATTTTTGAAACATGTCGATATTTTTTGAGTAATAGAAAAACACGATATTGCAGAATTTCAAAGGACATGCTAGTCTATTTTTTGTATTTAAACAAATTTAAATTCTCGAAAAATACCATTTTCTAAGCCAAAGAGGATTAGAAAAGCTGTATACATTAAATTAAAAAAAATTTGAACAACACGGCATTCAAAGCTCTGGATGAGTTCAATTTTAGCAAGAGGAACAATTTGGAATTTTCGAAACAAGCGATAGTTTTGTGCTAATATAAACTATTAAGAGTGCAAAGAAAAGGTTTTTCTAGGTTATTTATAGCTATCTCAAAAATGACTTGAACTATTTCGCTTAACTTTGGAAAATATAGGTAATACTTTCAAATTTCCTAATTGCTAATTTCTTAGGATTATTTCCAGTGTTGCCGCCTGTAAGGGATTTCTTAAGAGTTATGTAAATGTGATATCCCAGTATTTGATTGAAGTGAAATGTACTTTATATCATATTTATTTTACTGCTAAGAGCAAAAACCGCCTAGGATTGCCACCTAGCCTTACAACAGTTTTTTTAGAACAACCAACGTTAGCCTAAAACCATGTAAACTTACTGCGTGAAAGAACTGGTCTTGAAACTTAAGGCAGGTGAGCTAGAATGGGGCCGAATTTTGACAAAACTTTCTACCAGAGAAGCTGAAGCTTGAGAATGACTCCGCGCTGGACTCACCGAAACACTCACTCGTCACACCTGGTTCTAAATAAAGTGAAAAAGTGGTTGAAAGATTGGAAGTATCAACGGACGGACCACTATAGGGTGTAGGGGGTCTTTAAAGATGGTTACTGTCTAAAATACCGAACCACCCACGATACCTCAACGGCAACAAGAATCCAATGCAGCCAATATCTCACAGTATCTTTCTACAGTTGCGGGGAAAATTTTACCTAGGCAGGAAGGCACGGTATTCCATGAGTAAGCAATATGAAGGCTGCACTGAGTTAGCCGGTATATTAGCAGAGTAGAAAACAAACGGCCAAGCTGTGCCATAAATGCTGAGCTTCCTTACAAATCGGTCCATCCCTTTAACCTCAACCTAACCTACATGCGCTTCTAGACACAGCCCCACCATTGCAATCCGCTCATGCACCTCAAGGTTAAAACGCCACTGCCATCTATGCAAATCCAATATTTCGATATTGTTACTTTGGCTTTTGGGTTTACAAACTATTTGGTGCATAATATGAAACTTTGTCTGCATAAATCTTGGCTTACTTATCGTTTTACTATGTGTTACATGGATTTGCTTTTATTTTATTTATTTGTATGTACAAAGGCATAACGCGTACAATTTTTGTGTGTAATATTTATTATTTTATTTTCGCTCGCATTTTCCTTTATATTACAAAGCATTATTTTTATGCTTTCTATCGCCATTTGTGCATTGTTTGCGCCAAATGGAAATGGATTTTCTAAGCGACATGAGATTTGTGAAATGAATTGCTCAACCTTAGTTGGCGCCGATGTAGAGGCTGATTGTTGTTATTGTGATTGTTGCTGTAGTTTGCAAGTAGTGCATTTTCAATGGATTTTTTTTTGTTTTTCCCATTTTATTTTTATGCCTGGTTCGCATTGTTCAATTTGCATTGAGCAAAAAAAAAGTGATGGAAAATTATAAAAAGCAACAAAAGAAAAGTGAAAAACAAAACCGATCCTTCACTACAGCCATGACATATTTTTGTAACTCTGCAGAACTTTTCCCACTCATACAGTTCCAACGAATTTGGCTGCAACGTTTTGCATTCAAAATTTGCCGATGTAGCGCTTGGCTCGTTAGAAATTTGTGTGAGTAAACTAAGCAGCGAGGCTTAACCCTCTAGCGAGCATGAAATAAAATAAAATAATTAAAACTTATTTCTGACCCAAGCCAAGCGCTTTCCTATAATGCCTCAAATTTAAAATTGAACAACCTATAAAATAAAAATGAATTTTTTTGACAGATGGCAACCCTATCAATAAAAATTGTATCTTAATTCCAGGACTCCACCTTAAAAATTATTTAAAATATGTACATACATGAGAACATTCAGCCTTATCATGAATTTCATGTTAACAAATCTCCCGAAACTTTTTAATGGGAAACACTAACAATTTTCCCACTTTGTTTTTTGTTTCCCCTTTAAAAAGTTGTGGGAGATTTGTTCCCATGAAATGCATGATAAGGCTGAATATTTTTTTTAATAGATGGCAACACTTTAACAAAACTGATTGAACGTGAACCTGAATTTTAAAACTATTTTTTTAAGAAATGGCAACCCTGTTTATGCAAACGAAATCTTTTTACTTTTTTCCTAATACAAACTTATTTCTCACTCACTATCTACCGCTGCTAAGGATAGTATTGGGTTCCAAAGAGCCTGCACTAGGAAAGTAGGTCACTGCCCGTATGGTCAACTGGGTACGGTATTGTGGCGTGATAAATAAAGAAAGGAAAATATATAATCCATATATAAAAACACAATATTGTAGCCCACAATATCGAAATTGGTTGACATTTATAACACATGCACGATAAGGGTTAAATGTTCAACCAAAAAAAAACAGAGTTTTGCAGCTTTTAAGTACTAAGCATTGTTCTTTTATCTGCTGGCTTCCTTGAACCTCGCTTCAACAAAATTCACAATTTTTTTGCATTTTTTTTTTGTGAAGAATTTTCACGTTTTATTTGAAATTTTTTCCGCTCATTCTTTTGGGATTTTGCTTACTTTCATAAATTCTAGTCGAGCGGAAGAGGTTCAAGTTGGAAAATCTTCATTGAACTGCAAATGAAATATGCGTTTGCTGGCCAAGCAACTGGCGCTCGCTACTCTTCGAAACGCAAATCACTCTGACAAACGTCTCGTTTTTTTTCAAGCCAACAGGCGAAAGTATAGATTTGCTAGTCACATTTCACTATTCTTATTATTTTTGTTGCCGTTTTCTTTTTGAAAAATAATATTTCGTAGCATTTGCAGTTTGCAACAGCTGCAGCTACAAGTAACGTAATATCTCAGGTGTATTTGAGTTCATTTGCGAATTGCGCTCGTTGAGTAAAAAAAAAAATGGAAGCCAAAGTGAAGACAAAGAATAATGGGAAATCTTCAAGTGCATAATAAAATCGATTTGATTGAATGTAAGTAAGTATAAATTTGATTACTTTTCGCTTAAGATAACTTCATCGAGCGCCGGTATAGAAAGAGCTGATTTCATCCTTTGCATAAAGTTCAACTCTGCTGATTGATAAATAATTAGCTGAGTTTGCGAATGCCGTGCCGACGATAAATCAATAAATTTTGCATTAGCTGAGAGTTTCTGTGAAATAGGAATAGGTAGATAATTCAAGAAACAACAAAAACCAGGGACTTGGAAACGAATCCCTTCCTAGGAAACTAAAAGTTGAGACAAGCTTGAAGGCTTCAAAATGAGCTCATATTTGGAGGCCAAAATGTAAATAAAATAAAATAAGATAAAATAAAATAAAATAAAATAAAATAAAATAAAATAAAATAAAATAAAATGAAATAAAATAAAATAAAATGAAATAAAATAAAATAAAATAAAATAAAATAAAATAAAATAAAATAAAATAAAATAAAATAAAATAAAATAAAATAAAATAAAATAAAATAAAATAAAATAAAATAAAATAAAATAAAATAAAATAAAATAAAATAAAATAAAATAAAATAAAATAAAATAAAATAAAATAAAATAAAATAAAATAAAATAAAATAAAATAAAATAAAAAAAATAAAATAAAATAAAATACAAACAAAATAAAATAAAATGAAATAAAATAAAATAAAATACAAACAAAATAATACAAAATTAAATTAAATTAAAAAAATTAAGTAAAATAATATAAACTAAAATCAAATAAACTAAAATAAAATAAAATAAAATAAAATAAAACAAAACTAGTAAGGAAGTCTAAGTTCGGGTGTAACCGAACATTAAATACCTAGTAGTGATCTGTTTTGGTATCCCAATTTACTCAGGTCTATTTTAATAACGGAAAAGTTGTTATAAAGGCAACTGATTGTTTTCGATTAAAAACACTTCTTTTGTGAGTGGTAAATTCAATTATCACTAAATGACAAAATATAAATAGCTTTCCTCATGTTCATGAAAGGTATGAAAATAAAAAACATTAATAAAAAAAGGCAGTAGGGTGTTAACTACTTGCCCGTAAATCTTCCTTGTTTGTTATTCGATTCGCGTAATTTTTGGCAGGAGTATACTACATACTATTGGGAAGTATCTCACTAAATTTCATTGAAATACATTCTTGAAATTCCAAGCAATCGCTTTTGAAAATAGCAGAGCTTTTATGCTAAAAAGTGGGCGGCGCCACGCCTACTTCACCAAAATCCACAAAATTTTTTTACAGTTTAGTTTTGTTTAAAAAGGCTATTATGTGTGTAAAATCGTATTTATATAACTTATACAATTATGGAAATATCGCGATTTTATTTTAAGAAGAAATTTTTTAGAACTATGTTCAAAAAGTGGGCGTGTCCGTTCACCGATTTTGTTTATTTTTTCAGCAAAGAGTTAGCTTTATATGTTGAACACTTTCTCTAAATATCGTTTCAATAAGTCAATTTTTACCGGAGTTATGGCATGAAAAGTTTTGTGGAATAATCCCCCATAAAGGGGCGGGGCCACGCCCATTTTCCAAAAATTTTGTGCTTTCGACTTTCTTTGCCCACGAACACTTTAGAGGTGAAATAGAAATGATATACAGCTAGTTTAAGCAAAGTTATAGCATATTCAATATATCCATGATCCTTTTCGAAATCTTTCGTATAAAATTGGGCGTGGACCTAACCCGATTTCGCTAATTTTTTTTCGAAATATTGCCTGTGTTAATAGAAATATGTGTGCTGAATTTTATTTTGCTATCTTGAGCGGTGTTTGATTTATGATTAATAATATTTCCAAATTTGACTTAATCAAAAGGGGGCGGTGCCACGCCCTTTTTTAAAAATTTCTTCAGAAATTTATTTTTTGCCTTAACGCTAAGGTACACACCAAATTTTATCCTTATGTACTGAATAATCACTCTTTTTGTATTTTCGAAAATATTATATATATAGAAAGTGGGCGTGGCTTTTAACCGATTTTGCCTATATTCAATAGCGTTCAGAGATAAGTAAAAATGAACCTGCATACCAAGTTTCATTGAGATATCTCAATATTTACTCAAGTTATCGTGTTCACAGACGGACGGACGGACGGACGGACATGGCTCAATCAATTTCTCTTTTACTCCTAAACATTTTGATATACATAAGTCAATATCTATCTCGATTCGTTTATGCCGTTACATACTACCGTTAGGCGAATGAAGTTATTATACCTTGTTTCCCTTTTCTGTAAATTTCCCCTCCATGCTCATGTGTTTTACCAAATATATATTTTATTGTTTTTTTACGTTCTATCAACTACTAAAACCAATTAAAGATTAAAGCTCCCAAGCTTACGTGCGCTTATTGCAGACGCAATTACACAGAGCTCGTTAAGAGAGTTAAGGAAGAAAGAAATGTTCAAAAGCGACCAAAAATACGACCAATGACCGATAGTTGACCAGAGAGCACAACAAAAAAAAATAGGATAATACAAAGGCTATTGTTATAAGAAGTTGTAAAGCTTAGAGTCGGTTAACCAGACGACATACATGCGCTGTTGTTGTTTGCCATTTAACGTTATTTAAAGGTACGAAACGTGATGAGAAACCACAGCTATTTGGCTTTAGCATTTCTTTCTTGGTTTATTTTTTTCTTTCCGTTTGTAGTATTGCAAAAATGAAACTGTAGCATTTTATTGCAGCAAATACAATAACAAGGAACAAACAATAAGCACATACGAACGTACGTACGAATATACTGCATTGGTGGGGTTTTGCAGGGTGTTGATTGCTGTGTTTTTAACCCCAATGGCATGATTACGATCACGGAGGGGAGGAAACAATGAAGATGCGCGTGCATTTTATTGCCAATATGAATGTTATGCCAGGCACGTTTCATATACTCTTCAAGCATTTTGAGGGCATTTAATCGTATAAACGTCAATATGTATGTATGTATGTATGTATATTTGTAGTAATGCACACATACATAGTAAGGTAGCTTATAAGAGTATCTGTGTAAAGGATTTTAGCTGGAGACAGTACAATGTCCGAATAAACAACGAAATAAGCAACAAAGTGTGAGGCTACGTGCGTGTAGGGAGGTTCGATTGGTAAGACACAGTAGGTATGTATCTACAGTTGTGTTTATAAAAATAGTAGTAAAATTAATCAAGCTGTTGTTTCAATAATTTCTTTTGAAATATAGCGACAGATGTCACATATCAAGAAATTTTTAAGCTAAGCACAAAGGAAAGGGAAATTAATTAAACTTCAAAAAATTGACTTTAAAATTTGAAAATTCTTTGGCAAAGATTCTGGAAAAAAATTCGGAAAATTCAGGAAAAGTTTTGGGGTGCTTCCAACTTGCCCTTTAATATAGTAAAATGGTATATAAAGTGTTTACAGATTTTAATAGTTATTTAATTTTACTTTATTTTCACTACCATTATATTGCACACAGCTATAGTTATACTCCCACTATTTAGTATGCAAACCACCCTTTAAATCGTTTTTGTGTTTTTTTCTTACAAAAGCTTTAAATGCCTAAACACTCTTACATTGTAATCATTTTACAGCCTCTTAATAGACACATATTTGGCCGAAGCCCATATCCGACTCTAAATACAAATTGCTGAAATTGCTTTACTTTAGTCCATTATATTGCAACTCTGCTGCTGCTGGTACTTCTTGTACAAGCAAGAAAATATGTTACCAGCCAAATGTACAAAAGATTCTGCAGAATTTTAACTGCAACTAATGAGCCTGGGAAGCATTCGTGATGCATAGCCGTCTTGGGGAAACTTCGCATTTACATGCAAAACGACAGCTGTGAATAGGTACATACATATGTAGTTGTTGTTGTAGTAATGCAAATCAGTTTGCTTGTGGCTACTATAAAATATGGATGTGCAAGCATGTAGCCTCAGTTATTTTGATTTAACAGCAAGGTTTTTGTTAACCAAAGAATAAATGCGAAAGATACATGTCGTATGCGTATCAATGCACTTAAGAAGATCGTGTTGCCGCAGTTGCTTTTTGAAATGATTCTTGACACTCCGAGGTGGATTTGTATGGAAAAGGATTGTAAGGGTTTGTTGTTGCACTAAGGCGTACGCAGTGGATGCTCAATCAGTAAACTTTCGCCAGTTTGATTAAGCAGCTCAGGGTTATCTTGCTCAGAGTCTCAAAACTGTATAGAAGATTCTTTTGACCTTTTGTAGCTGCCTTCTGTTTAGGTGATGTCAGTCCAGATTTTAGAAAATGTATTTTCATTGTATTATTATAAAAAAATAATTGGTTAAAAGTGATCAAAGCAGAGAAATAAAAAACAAAAAGGACGACTTCCGATCCAAAGGATCCAATGAATTTACCTCCACCGATAAATAACTACATAGAGGACAGACCTCATGCTCTAGAAAGCCCCAAGATCGAGCTCCATTACTCAATGCAAATTAATACGAAATTTTAAATAAATACCTGGGCTTGAATAGAAAATGTTTAAAGAGAGTAAAAAGTGTTGATTGCTTACCTGAAAGTAGAAAAAAAGAAAATGGTGGAATTAGTTTTCATTCAATATTATTTATATTCTATACACTTAGTCGAATTAAGGGTTAAGTTCTATACTATGAGACTACTCACAACTCCACAAATCTACTAGAAAAGTTCTAAGAATACCTGAAGAGCAGAACCTAAGTCTTCCAACAAACCTCTCGAATCGAAATAAGGGAAAGCATCGAGAAAAGATGAGATAGGCTTTAGAGTATTTGAAATAAATTAAATATTTATAGTCCTTCCCAAAGTTAATATCGAAGGAAATTGTATGATGAAGTTTTGGCTGATAGGACCATAGTGAAACAAACTAATAACTCAGCTCAGCTGACTCTCTCCTGTTATAAAAATGGATGAAGAATTGTTGGCTTCAACAACAGAGAAAGGGGAAAGCTGAAATTTAAATAGACAATCAGCTACACGACTGTTATGACACAAAATGTCTAGGCGGCTAAGCGTCAATAAATAATGATGATCAAGTCTTTTAGTCTATCTGCCCTCATACATGATTGTGAGCTACTGATTATGTAAAAAGCTGACTGGATAGCCTCAAAACTTCTTCAACCATGCACGGGCCTCGCTGTTCAGCCAAACAGAAGTTTCAAAGTAGTGCAGGGAGTAATAGCTGACCTCCTATAGTCAATTGCATAGTCTTTTCTTTTGGCAAGCACTAAGCGACTTGTGAATAAAATATCATAATTGAAAAAAAAAATACTTTTCAAAATTTGAAAATAACTTCGGAAATCACTTATTAACTTATCGCTTACAAGCTAGCAGCCAAAATTTTAAGCGCTTATACTTATTTCTACTCGCTTAATTTTTCGTTGCTTTCAATTTGACAATTTTTTTGTATAGCTGGCATCGATATGATCAATAAAAAACGAGCAATATCTAACAATTTGGTAATAATATTTTTGGCCAATTTTTTAGAAAATTTTTAACCGAATATGAAGAAAAATTTAATTTCTCAGTTTATGAGTAAAAGGAACACGTAAGCTCAAAATAATTTGTAACAACAAAAAAATTAACTGAATATGGAGTTTAAGTAACTTCCAAATATTTTTGACAATATACTCAGCTGCGTGGTTGTTGTTATTTTACTTAGTTTTGGTTGGTCCTATCCATGCACTCGTATCGCTGAGTCTTGCATATCCAGTAAAGCATTAAATTTGACACATCACACAACAAGACAAACAACAACCGTCGTTTATAGCTATTGTTAATATAGTACAGGGTGTTGTACCATTCCACACAAATAGCCGGATGTTTGGAAGCACAAATAAGTCCCCCTCTAGCAATCTCACTGAAAATTAAGCCAGCCAATCGTGTCAGACGCAAGCACCACACCATCGACAGCAGTGGCACGAGCAGCAGTATCAGCACCACCACCAGCAACAACAACAACAAACACAACAACAACCAACGCCACAAACATATTAACTTTAACACAGTGAAAATGTTGTCACTTCCAATTCATAAAATTAACATGACTAAAAAAAGCAACAACACCAACAATCACATTGAAGAAAATTTCATCAATGTTGTTAGTTGTTATGCTCAGCGTTGTTAACCCACCACTTGCCACAGCTTTTTCGGTTGCATTCCTGCCGTTGGCACTGATGTTGATGAAGAATGTACTTTTTGTTAAACAATTCACACTGTTGTCATACATACTTAGTTATTGTAGCTATATTAAAGTGAATTGTTTTTGTTGGCAGTTGGTGGTATTACTCTAACAACGTCAATGTCGGAATGTTTTTGGAAAAAGTTTCAAACGGAAAACGAAAAAAAAAATTTTTTATTAGACCAAAGCGAAAATTGTTGTTTTAAATATTTATTAATGAGTTAGAAATTGTTTTATTTTTAGAAATAAGTTTATTTTAACTTTTGTTAGCTTATGAGATGACTCGTCAGTATCTCTCTCTCTCTAGCTTACGCTTACTCCTTTTTTATTACTCCATAACCCCTTGCTCTTCTTCTCATTTAGCTTTTTTCATTTTTATTCTTACTAAGCTTATATCACCGCTAGCTTATATCACCACTAGCTTATATCAGCGAGTTTCACCCCACATAACCTACATAAATAGATCCAGAGATATGGACTATGCCACGCCCCCCTTTTTCGTTATCTCCACTTTCCATGCAATTGTTAGGGACTACTCTCATAGAACCCCTAACCAAATTTGAGGGATCAAACGTAAACACTACCATAGATATGGAATATAAAAAACTCCAGTTGTATGGGTAGTGCCACGCCTCCTTTTTCGTTACACCCCATTTTCGTGCAGGTGTTAAAGCATAATCTAGTATAATTGCTATTCAAATTGCAGTGGTCTAACTCAAAGACTTCCAGATATATTGACTTTTAAGAATTCCATTCGTGTGGGAGGTGCCACGCCCCCTTTTTCGTTATCTCCACTTTCCATGCAGGTGTTAGGGATTAGTCTCATATAATATCTAGCCAAATTTTAGCGGTCTAACTCAAATACTACCAGTGATATGGACTATGAAAACTTCCAGTTGTATGGGAGGTGCCACGCCCCTATATATATCACAATAAATTTTAGCCTATGGCCATCCCTGGCAGATATCCAGTGCGTATTTCAAATTTGTTTACGCTCGGCTTATTCATTTCTTTCATTTTTAGGACGCACTCGTATTATTTTTTATGATTCTTAAACCTCTCGATGAGTAAGAGATTGTAAAATCAGGCCATTACATTACAAATTTCGTTGGTTTTAATACTTGTATGTGTTACATACACTTTACATACACTTTTACGAGAAGATTTTGTTGCAGAAATGTAATATCACTGAGAGAAGAGAGGCGGAAAGAGCATACCATGGTTGCCACACAACCTTTTTTGGAATGTATTATGGTAATGGACTAGTTTTTTTAAAAACACTCGCAATGCATAAGCAATCAACTTCGGGTAACGATCTCTGCTGTGCAAAATTTTGATGTTGCCACTTTTTTACAAGTCGACGACCGTTGAGAAAACTCACTGTGAAACGTTCTTTCAGTGGTAATGGTGATTTCAAGAAGTTAAAGATTTTGCTTACCTTGCCTGTTCGACTTCTGCAATATTGAACTTATACCAAACTTAAAGAAAAATCCCCAACTTGGTTACAAATGGAACAAGCTGGCAACCCTGCTTTATCGTCTTGGGCGTACACATGAGCATAAAGCGAGTTTATCGCTAGTGGACTATAGTGGGGGTATGGCGGTTTGCTACCACCAACTGACATTAATGTGCACTCAAAAAACTACAAAATTCTTGCAAAATGTCATATTTTCCATGCCGACACCTACCAGCAGCACCTCGCTCACCCAAACACGGAGGAGCTGGTAGTTAAAACGACTCTTTTGTTTTACTCGTACTCTACAAAAGCTACGCAGGCTTGTCATCACTACTTGATGTTCTTCATTTTATCTTGCAGTTGCTGTTTTTTTTTTTTTCTTCTTTTCAAAGTTTGACTCATTTTCGTACATTCCATTTAAAGCTTACACGACCCATTGCACCTGGTGCTTGAGTATTTCCTTCACAGCTCAAGTGCCTACTGCCGCCATCATAGTGCACTGCAGTGTTTCACACTTTAAGAATTTCATTTTGTTTTTGTTGGTTTTTGTCTTTTTGCTTTTTTTCACATTCATTGTTTCTTGTTTTTTTTTGTTTTTGTTTTTGGTAACAGTACCAGCTGTAGTTATGGCAGCCTAAGTGCTCCAACAACCAAAACTAAAAATTGCAAAGTGTGAGCTTTTTCAAGCTTTCTTGTCAACCGGGTCGTTGCGGTGCCGCCTATAAATAAATTCGCACTCAAGATAAGCCGAAAAAAAAACAGAATGAAGAACATTTTTAAAAAAGCATTGCAGTTGCAACTTTCACATCTGTTATTTATGTCACTACGATGACTATAACATGAGTTGCCACTCTCAGAGAAAGGATTCAAGTGTATATACATAGATATGTGCATATGCGATTTACACCCACGAGCACAGAAGGCTCTAAGATATGTACCTGAGTTATTGTTTTAGGCGAGTTTGCAGTTGTTTCGTGGGCTTTTTTAACAGAACATCGACTTTATGAGTTGAGCCACTATAGCATTTCATCTGCCTGAAGATATACACGTTCCAGAGAACTTTTCTATCGAACACTCTAAAGGCCACCTCATCTTGATCAACAATGTTTACAAAGTTGGTTATAGTTGGCTCATTAATTTGCACAGAGCTCCTTGAAAAAGTTTCTTTCAATGTGCCTAACAGATCCCTTTTATCGGTCGGCTCCTAGAGCGAATTATTGTTACTTTAATCCGATATTTCGTGCTCTTACTGAATTTAATAAACTCTCAAGGAGCCTAACTGTAGATTTTTCACCACCGAGAGACTCTTTCAAGTCGTCTATTGAAATCAGTTTTTAGTGTATTGCGTATTTAAGTTTATACTTTTAGTTTAATTTTTTATTGTATATAGTCTGTAGGATGAACAATCATAGACTGAATAAAGAATAAAGAACTTATAAACCTGAAAAGGTATATACATATGTATATAAATTAGGTATCGTCGTTGACAACAAATGGAGAACGGGCGAGAGAAGACGGTTGAGCAGCTTTTACGCCCAACTATTAGAATCAACACAACTATGAGAGCAGCAAGTAGGATGGCACCGGAGAAGCTTCTAGTTTTTGCCAAGTTTTTGGTTATGCTATTTTTTATGGTGTGGCTATGGACATTTTCAGTCTATGTGAGGTTTTGGCCGACCGTTCAGTTCAACCTAACCTAACACCAATAGTTCATATTAGTTGTTGTTTTACGGCTGTACATGTTTATATTCATGACTACAACTGAACTCAAATTAAGAAAATTTTAGAGACAACCGGTTAAGCTTTTCTCCCCAATTTCTATTCATTCTCACCACCGCTTTTTCGCAATCGCGGACCCATTTATAACCTTTAGCTCATTTATATTCATGAATTCTTCAAGAGGAGTAAGCTTTAAATATTTGGGTACGATAAATTGTCTTAATACTTAAGTTGTGGGGTGTTTGAGTCTTACTTTAAAATGAAATGGTAAGCCCAACAAATATCGAAAAGTATTTCTAGACCCTTTTGAAATTTTAATAATTCTCAAATTTTAAATTTAACATCATCCGTTCATTAATCTTTAAGGTATTTGGGAAATTCGTATATAAAATTCAAATTATGTAGGTAGGTATAAGTAGACCGATTTGGCTCTTAAACGAATACGCCAATCGTAACCAAAATTGAAACACGCATTGGATGTCTTCTAGGGTTGGGCATAGGTTAAAAAATATTTTGATATATATAGAGGGAGTGGTACCTCCCATACAACTAGAATTTTTCATATATGTATATGGAAGTATTTGAGTTAGGGGTTATATGAGAGTAATCCCTAATACCTGCATGAAAACTGGGGATAACGAAAAAACGGGCGTGGCACCTCTCAAACGAATGGAATATTTCATAGTCCGTATCTCTGGAAGTACTTAGGTTAGACCACTGAAATTCGCTAAGGGGTTAGATAAGATTAAAAAATTTAATTTGTTTTATTTAAATTGTAAAAGCCAGTAGAGTGTATTTTTCACGGCACAGCTACACTCGGAGGGTTAAAACTTAAGTGATTATTGTGTCAAACCGCAGTGCATTTGAAGGTGGGATTTTTATGAAAAATGTTCAAGACCAATTCATAGTCCAACCTTCAACACACATACATAGTTTTCTTAAACAAAAATTAATCTGCTAATTAGTCCAACAACAACAACATATACACACAATTGCATATAATTTACACATTTGTCATAAATGATTAATCTGCACTGACTAAGCAACAATTCTCTTAAGTACATTCACACACACATACATACATATTTACGCATACTAACAAGCAACGATTGCATAACTGTCATTCAAAATTCATTCACTTTTCAAATGCAAATTGTGATGACAGCTGTTAATACAGAAATTATAAAAACATTTTTCGAAAAGTTTGCACTTTCCATAGGCGTCATTGATGTTGTTGTTGTTGTTGCTGTTGCTGTTAGTGATGCTGTTGATGTCACGCTTAACGACCGACTCTTTCAAAACTACGCTACTACTACCTACCATGAATGTATAGAATTCAAAAACTTAGCACATGAATAAACATGAAAACGTCAAAAAGTGAAGCGTCAAAAGTCACAATGACGGAAAGCAAATATTAAAATGAGTGCTGGCGGGATGAGTGGGTTCCGTGGGGTATATGACTTATTCAAATGAGTGAGCGGTGGGGGTGAATAGGCGGATGCAGTTGAAGGATTACTAAAAAAAATAAAATAGAAAAAAATAAAAACTGCATTCATAACAAAAAATTAGAACCAATGTACAGTGGCGCAGAAAAGTATTTTGCGTGTTGACTTGAGCGCAGGGAATGAGAGAGTTTTCATAAAGACAAGAGAAGCTGATTAAAACATGTTCCATAGCGTCGAGATTAACTTTTAAAATGCAAGTTTTATCAACTCGATTTTTTTTCCAAGGTCTGCATTTACTTAAAATATTCACAAGATATAAACTTTCGAAAATGGGCGTGGCTACGCTACTGCGAAATCAATACAGAGCCACGCCCACTTCTTTATGGACCTTCTAAAAGTTCGGCTGAAAACCCGATTGTTAATAATACGCTTCTGAATAAACATTCGAATATTTTCTGAATCACCTTCCAATGCCAAATAATTTTGTGAGCCACTGTATGTGCAAATAAAAAGTTTGTATAAAATGTGTTTTACACTAGTTTGTTCTTTATTTTTTTTTTTTTTTTTTGCTTAGTCAACAAATTCTGTGTAAAGCAAAAAAAAAACCTAAAAATATGACAGATGAATGAACGGACCAACGAACCAAACGCAGAGAACTAGAGTTTGTTGGGAAGTTTAAATAGGGAATACTGCATAGACGATTGCCACAGAGGTAAAGTGAATTAGAAAAAAAAGAAAATAGAAATAAAATCGACGACTGGAAAACAGTCAATAGAGTTCAAAATGATACTGTTACTAAGTTATTTATCTTATCACCCTCATCGTGCTCATCACCATCATCATCATCATCATCATTATCATCATAATCATCAACATACATATGTATGTAAACATAAACATCATCATCATTATCACCATCATCATCATTATCACCATCATCATCATCATCACCATCATTATCATCATCATCATTGTCATCATCATCATCATCAGCATTACCATAATCATCGCCATAACCATTAGCACCACCATCATCATCGTCACCATAAACATCATCATCATTATCAGCATCATCACAATCATCATCAGCATTATCATCAACATAAACATCATCACAGCCTTCATCATCATCATTATCATCGTACATGGCCATCATGACCACCATTATCATCATCATCAACTTTAACATATTATTACCTACCCTTTTGCATTTTTCTGACCTCTAAGTTTAAATAAAAAACCTGTCCCATTTTTTTCGTCCTGACTGTTTTTAGTAGTACTTACATATGTACATATTTGCGCAGATGAAGGTGAAGCGGGATATAGCTTAATCATTTATGTACATAGCGCTGCGAAATCGCTTCACATAGAACGTACATAGCTATGTATGTATGTATGTATGTGTGTGCGAATGCAATGAAAAGTAATGGATTGGTGTCTATGGAGCATTGAAAATCAGTGAAACTTTTCAAACAATGAAAATAGTGCTAGCGAAAATTGTCAAAGAGGGAGTTTTTTCGTCGCTACTGATTGTCATTAGATACAAAACGAATTGCTTTTGATAACATTACCTGTCGCACGGGTAAAGGACGTGAAGAGGATGATCGAGCAAGATATGCATAGGGAGAAATGAAGAACAAACGAAAAGTAATTATGAAATGACACATTTTAAAAGAAATGAAAGTGTGGAAGTCAATCAAGTACGTTAAGTAAAACAAGAGTGAAATGTCAAAGCACGAATATTATCTGCTAAGTAGAACTGCCGACATTAGCAAAAAGGCTTTAAAATCATTGCGCTGTTATAAGATTTCAATATGGAAAGAGCTTAGAACAAGAAGCTAAGAAGACAGTGCAAATTGATTTTTTAGTACAAGAAAAACACTTTCAGAGTTTCTAAAGAAGTTCTAAAAATATGGGCAGCCCAAATTTCATCATCAGGCATATTTCGACTGGTACTCGTGCGTACAACCATTTGTGGCACTTTCCATCTAAATTCTTTAAGTTTTACAAAAACAACTCCAAAGCCAATACTGCCAATATTAGGTGTGAAGACTTGAGTTGAACTTAAGTATTTGTCAAACTCTTAAAAGGCTAAGGAACACCATTTGATAGAATGTGAACATAAAAACACCGCAGACAGCATAATAACAAGTAATGCCACTCAAACTTGTCCAACTTCCAACTACGATCGTTCGGAATACGTGCAAGCCAAAATGTCTGCTGCACTGCTAGGCGTGATGTGTTGCACATGCAAAGTAGATGAGCAAGTGTCAACGTTTTGCGTTTTTCTTGTCAGCAAATGCAACACTAGCAGCACGCACCACAGCACTTTCGCAAATACTTAATGAAACATAAGTAGTGCAATGGTTAAAAACGTGCCACCCCTCCCATTAAGCCACGCCTCATCCACACAGCAAACAAGACAATAAAAAACTAGAAGATTTGAAACTCTGGAGCATCTACTTCTATGTACAACAACAATCAATGGCCACCCGTTTATGTGTTTGTATGCAGCTAATTTGCCTGTTATGCCGATAAAGTATTCTTCAATTCATACAAACATAGTTCCTTACAGCTTGAGCATAAAGTTTTGCAAAGGTTTTGCCAGACATCACGTAATTTTCTTGTTGATAAGTTGTGCACTTTTAATAATTATGTATGGGAAAAGTTTTGCGTTTGGCAGAAGGAGAGTAACTATGAATAATAGGGTTTGCTACCGGAAAATCATGCAACTAACATGGCTGATTAAGGACACACAAATATTCAAACAGGCACACATACATCGCAAAACCCAGATAAAATAATACAGAAATATAGCAGTTCAAAGCTTAGTAGAAAATGTTCGAAAAGTTTCGAAACTATGACACAATAAGACAAAAATTTAATAAAATAAAATGAAATAAAATAAAATAAAATAAAATAAAATAAAATAAAATAACATAACATACCATAACATAACATAACATAACATAACATAACATAACATAACATAACATAACATAACATAAAATAAAATAAAATAAAATAAAATAAAATAAAATAAAATAAAATAAAATAAAATAAAATAAAATAAAATAAAATAAAATAAAATAAAATAAAATAAAATGAAATAAAATAAAATAAAATAAAATAAAATAAAATAAAATAAAATAAAATAAAATAAAATAAAATAAAATAAAATAAAATAAAATAAAATAAAATAAAATAAAATAAAATAAAATAAAATAAAATAAAATAAAATAAAATAAAATAAAATAAAATAAAATAAAATAAAATGAAATAAAATAAAATAAAATAACATAACATAACATAACATAACATAACATAACATAACATAACATACCATAACATAACATAACATAACATAAAATAAAAAAATAAAATTAAATTAAATTAAATTAAATTAAATTAAATGAAATAAAATGAAATAAAATAAATTAAAATAAAATAAAATGAAATAAAATAAAATAAAATAAAATAAAAGAAAATAAAATCAAATAAAATAAAATAAAATAAAATAAAATAAAATAAAATAAAATAAAATAAAATAAAATAAAATAAAATAAAATAAAATAAAATAAAATAAAATAAAATAAAATAAAATAAAATAAATTAAAATAAAATAAAATGAAATAAAATAAAATAAAATAAAATAAAATAAAATAAAATAAAATAACATAACATAACATAACATAACATAACATAACATAACATAACATAACATAACATAACATAACATAACATAAAATAAAATAAAAAAATAAAATAAAATTAAATTAAATTAAATGAAATAAAATAAATTAAAATAAAATAAAATAAAATAAAATAAAATGAAATGAAATAAAATAAAAATAAATATTCCTGCCTAGTATTTTCTCCACTAATTTTTGTAACATTTCATTCTTGGTATTTAACACAACTTTACCCTTAGGTAGTTCTACCCCTTCGCAGCACTTCCAACGATTTACTCTCTTATACCATAACCATATTTAAAAAGATTAAATGTTTGTGGGGCTATGCGGATACTAATGCCAGGTTTTTAGGATTCACAACACTTGCAAGTACTTTTCGGGCATTTTGAAGGGTTCTATCAGAAGTGCGTACATTTGTTAACACGCTTACATACATTTCTACGTAATACGCTACATAACCCCTTTTTCAAAGCGTTTACAAACATTAACTGTATATATTTAGCCTGCCACCTCTGTTGCGATAGCGCACTCGAACACACAAAATTAAAACTTTTCTTGCAAGTTTTGGTGGCACAGCTTCTGGTGGCTTTTAATTTATGACAATTTAGTGAAATATACGATGAGCTGGTAATTTACATTCACAAACTTTATTTAGAGGGAAATTCTATGCTGCGCGTGATATCACGTTGTGTGCCACATACCACGAAGCATACCTCGACATGGTAAATATGCATAAGCGTGGTTAAACGCCTGTGTGTATGCTACGGTGTGTTGACGCTAAACATGCATACCTCTTCACCATCACTTGCTATATTTCATTACCTAATAAGTTGTGAAGTATTTTATGCAATAATGATTTGTAATGGGTGTAATTGAAAAGCTTGAAAACTCCTCTTAACATAATAAATTTTCAAATGCTTGCTGTGCTAGCTGGGCGGAGGAGTGATGATGTGAGGCAAAATGTGGAAGTAGTTAATGTGACAATAAATGGCTTCGCTGGAATTGAGTTATTGTAGAAAATTTTTCTTTTTTGGCAAAGACTTCATAATTTTCTATAGAATCGAATCTGCGGTTGATGGAATTTTGCAGCAGCGGTATTGTGGATGATAAAGAAAAAATGTTCAGAATCCCGGTTAATTTTTTTTAATTTCACTATTCACAAATTTTCACTTGCTCATCGAAGTTATTTTCTCTACATTGCAGCTATGTATTAAGCAAACTTGACGGGAAGTGTCATTATTAAGCCAATAGAATTAAAATCAATAATTTTTAGAATTTTTGTCTGTCTGTGTGCATGTTTGTTCGCGCATCAATCAAAAACCGTTAAATAAAATTTAATAGAACTTTCACTGTTGTATTACGCAACATTCAGCATAAAGTTTAAGATATTTTTTATTTAAATAACTCTATCAGTTTCGGAGTTATCGCCGAATATGTGGCACTAAATGAGCAAAAATGTGTTAGTACAATATAGGTATCAAACGAAATGTGATAATGAGTGCTACAATGAGCAATCTAATTACATAAGTGCCATATCTTATTCGGTATGGGATATAATGATTAGAATGGGAATCAATCTATTATTAGTTCTGTGCTGCAGCCGAGACGGGTTAGTTTATATTGAAACAAATTTGTTGAGGTTAATGGAGCATAAAATTTAAAACACACACAAATAGTTCTACAAAAACTGCAACAAAAAGCGAAGTTGATTGATTTTATTTTGAAAATTTCCAAAAAAAACTTTGCTAGCTATAGCATGAATAAAAAAAAGGCAAGACAAATCACAGAGAAGGCTAAGATAAGTGCAGTAGAAAAATTAAAATGAAAAAAAAGAAATTGTAAAAATCAATTGTCATTATAGTTGTAAAAGTTAGTTGTTGCTGCTATTAATCGAGGTTGTAACAACCTGATGAAAGCTTCGACGAAAGACATGGCGCTCAATTTTTTTTTTTTTTTTTTTTTGAGGGTTGTACGTTTAATATATACCCTCAATTGATTATTTACTTTGCTTAAGTTTTGGGCATGTTTTTGTATTTCTCTGCTTGTTGTTGTTGTTGTTTTTGTTATTTTTATTTTCATTGTTCTATAAAAAGACCAATCAAGACAAGCCAAGAAAACAAGCAATACTTCTTTATAAGGACTAACAAGTTGAGTAAGCAAGTGAAAGACTTTGCATTGTAATTGTGTGTGTAAATGTAGTTTATAAAATGAAATTGAAATTGGGATCATGTCACAAATTAATCAGTGAAACAATTTCGAGTAAAAAAACTTTTACACAATTGTAAGACAAGCAGCTGATACGGGGGCGCTGAGTGTGAAGCAAAAATTATGAAAACATACAAGTCATTGAATTTAATTTGTTTTTTTTTTTTTTTTCTTTTGTACTTATTAATTTATTTTGAAATATGCCAATTCAGCTCGTGGCTTAGAATCTGGTTTTAATAAAAAAAAAAATATTAAAAAAATGTACCGAATCGGGCGCTCTATATGTAACCCTAAGGACCAAACTAAATGACAAAAACTTTTACGAAACTTCACAAATTGTAACTCTTTAGTTAATTTAATGCTACGCTCTACACTCTCTCCATCCTTGCTATGTTGATATCTGCACACAGATTTGTCTATTGGGCTAACTCTGTCATATCAAAGGATATTCGTTAAATTACTTTGAATTGAATTTCCAAAAGTTTTGCTATCGTTTTAATTTAACTCAAAATATATTTTAATTAATTTCAAGCTGAAAGTCTGTCTAGGGTCTGCTGGTGCGCTGGAAAGTATTTAATTTGGCATGCAATTTTCATTTTAGCAACTAGAAAGCGTTAAACGATTTGAAAATAAATAAACGCAATGAAATGATGTTCTCGAATAGGAAAATTGTGTCAGCAAAAATAGTTTTTATTTGTACTTTGACTTTATATCACAACGAAATAGGTATCAGCAGGCAAAGTTATGAAGTTTTGACGCAGAAAATAGAGATGGGACCACCATAAAGTCTGAGCGCTATCGTTTCCAGTGACTATAGCATGCCAATGAAATTCAATTAAATATTAAATTTATATACCCAGCAAACACTGTCTCAAATGTTAGAGAAATATTGAAGTTTTACATTCAAATCCTAATGAATGAATGAATCAGTTTGAAGAGCTACATAGGCTACAAGTCGATTAGAGCGATTACGAAAACACTGGAAAAAAGTTCTTATTAGAATTTAATTGAAAATTCACAATAGAGTTCGTTTAAATAAGTAACCTTTTGCTCGATATCGAGAACTATGTCCTATATTTGTAAAGAATGCTATAGTTTTTGCTAGTTTCTCAAATCCTGCTCTCTCCTCTCCTCTCTAAGATAGATATACATCGAGCCCTTTTCTAATCGTTTTCAAAGTTTTTGTTGTTGGTTTTCGTGTTGTTAAATTTTCTTCTCCTTGCCTAATGTGTATGATCACTATGAAAATCATCATCAAGCCGTTCTAACGAAAGGCCAATGAATCAAGCAGTTTGAAAACGGTTGGACCGGAGTAATATTAGTTTTAGAAGGACAAATTCCATTGAACCCATTTGGGTTAATTGGGTAGAATATACCAGATGGACTACACGAACCACAGAACGTTCCAGCATACTAAGCAATTTCAGTTTCGAGCAGCACTGTACATTTGTTCACATTGAATGGGAAGGCTTGAGGAGGTTTCTTAGCGCCTTTGCTTCTAGTCATTCAATTCTGAACTAACTAACGAGAGATTGAGCAACCCTCAGGATGTTGGATATTCAAAGAAACCTGCCCAAAGAGGGATACAAAGAGATCTGGGCATGCCCACACTCTAAAAAGAGCTAACATCTTAAAGTTAATAGGAGTACTAGCTGGATATTGGCTTCTTGGGGGGCACGTAGTAGGACTATTTGCGTCGCATAATCATTGCTTGGGATCTCCCTCCCCGGTAAAGCTCCTCCAAATTGCAGTGTATGATTATAAGGACTTTCCGCCATTTATCCGGTCTTCAAAATAGTTCGAAGTGGAAGAATAACTATGTCTTTACGTGGTAGCATAAGAGGCCTGCTTATTCTAGATTAAGTACCCTCGCCTCCTTAGGCAGACCAACCTAACCTAACCGACTTTGGCGCCATTGAAAAATTTCCAAAATATGACGTTTCTCATTCGATAGCAGAGAGAGTAATATACCGCTCCACTAACCGTATTATATATTCCAGAGTTCTGGGTTTCAGGATTATGTAAATTTCAGTCTCTTATATGCCCAAGTGAGTTCTAGGGGCTCATTATGTAAACTACCGTGACACTTTGCAGCACAGCCTCTCACTTCCACCGTCAAATTCACACATCAACTTCTCATTACTGGCAGTCACTGAGTTGATTGGACGTAAAAAAAATGGCTCGTTGTGTTTAACATAATGAGCTCATAAGGAACAAAAAAAATGTATAGCTGAGAAAAAGTCATTTTCGAGAAGAAGGCCTCAAAGTAGAGCGTTCTCATAAAACCTCTAGTCACTTTCCAACTCCTTTCTATATAACATAGCTCAACCAAAGACTTTGCCTATGACTACATGGCAAATTAAATGTTGAGATAATGTCGAATTCCAGCGCGCCTAAAACAACTTTTTTCAATTATTTTGCAGCTTCACAGCTTCTAAAAATCGGACATTAACCCTAATAAGCTCCCACCTGAATTTAATGCACAGGAATTTTACACATGATAATCGCCATAAGTTTTAATTAACGTCATTATGTTTACATATTAAATAGACTTAAATATGCACACATAGCCATACATACATACATACGAGCCGCAGGACTTGTACAACTTTTATATTCAAATCTTCCTCCAAAAAGTTGAAATTTTGCACCTACCGGCTTATTAATTTGTCTGCGAAAATGTTTGCTATAGCCCTGAAGGGACACATCAACAACATACATACATACAAACATGTCAAAGAACATACATAAGTACGCTTTTAAAATGTTTAAGTACAAACATAATCACAACTTATATTCATATATTCACATACATATATACATACATATATGAGTATATACACATTTGAATATACTTTGACTTATGCTCCACTTATGCAATCAAACCGAAACCTACAATTCACCGCCTGGATTTAAATAAATATGAGCCCAAAAACAAAAAAAAAAGAAATAGTATGTGGGTTGCAGCTAAACATACTATCTATGCTGAAGGGGTTTGTGCACTGTTGGTTGGTTGAGTTGTGTCACACTAGCGCATCCATAATTTAAAACTCATGTGTGTCAACAGAGCATCGTAATTACATGTGACAGTGTGTTGGTAAACATTTGCACTATAAATATGCATATGCGATAGAGAGCAAGCAAAAGCGGACATACCAAACAAAAATTATGAACTACCTCGTTAATGTACCACGCAGTGAAAAGCCAACGACTCGGGTTATTCATACCAGTTCGGTTGCAACTTGGCTGCAACGAGTTGTACGAGTATAAAGAAAGGGACAGCAAATGTTTGCATACTCGTACCAGGAGACTGGATAGTCGTTGTTCGGCCTGATTTAACTATGTACCAGCTTCCCTTTTTTCACTCACTTGCTATTAACCTGCCCCCCCTTCAACTTCCTCTACTTTTTTATATCCAGCTTTTCTAATACACAGAGTATAATAGTTGTTTTTTTTTTCATAAAAATTATTTTCTAACGAAATGAAAACGTAAGCACGCCACTTTTTTCGATATCGAAAATTTCGAAAAACGTTAAAATGAGACAATTCAATAATGAAAGCAATTTAAGTAAAGAAATATGGTAGGCTTTATTAATTATTATATTTATTTATCATTCTCTTGACGATTTCTTTAAAAGAGGCGTGGCACAGCCCACATACGGGTGAACCAATTTTCAAATTTCGACTGTTAGAATAATTAAATTTTGTAGAAGGCATACTATAGTTGTGACATATACACCGGAAAAAACAAGCAAAATCGCTTTTTGGACACGCCTACTTTTTCATAAAATTTATGTTAAAAAAAGAGGTAGAAGTACCGAACAGCCCATATCGTATTGACTGATAAAGATAGAATGATATAAGTTGACATGTTTTTATCCTTTATTCGCAAAATTTTGGAAGTGGGCGTGGCACCGCTATGCTGTAATTTTTGTGGTCCAATAAAATTTGCCTATGGTAAAAATTTTTGACAATCGAAAAAAACGATTTTTACATTCATGCCCCACACTGTAGCTCTGAAATTTTTTATGAACTTTTTTATTTAATTTCAAGTAAAGGGGGATTGGCGCAGAATGGGCATTTTCGATACCATTTCTCTGGAAGTATCAATGGTAGTCTACTGAAAATATCCAAGATGTTACATGGAGTCAATCTCAACGAACTCTAGAAAACATGTCGGTGAGAGAAAAAAGGGATCAAATACATATATACATATATAAGATTCTTTCTACCACATGTTTCTGGAATTCTTCTAAATAAAAGTACTTGTATAGAGCAAAATACAAAAGTCTTTAAAAGAATTTTAATTATGCCAGCCGCTGTATGGCCAACAGAAAATTACACCTTAATGCCACGCCCCATTCTCACTCACACTAAATCATTCAGTGGTTCAGATTGTGAATTCAAACCATTCTCAAGTCAACTTGAATACATACAAAACATTTTAACAATATCGAACCTGTCGTTTAGAATAAGTTCAGTAATTAGTTTCTTCATCAGAGAAATTTGGCACTTTCTGTTTGCCGTTTAGGCTCAAGGTTAAGATAGCGAACGAATAAAATTTTTTTTTTGGAAATTTCTTCTAACAATTTAGTATAGTTAGCTAAGTAATATTTATTTTGATAAGTTGTAGATAAAAATTTTTAATAAATTAATTAGGCATTTTCCGAGTATTTTCCCACCTAAAATTGATTGGCTTACTGGCTCAAATAGCTCGAACTCTAAGGCAAACCAGCATTGACTTAGTATACAACTAGTAGGTTTCACTATAGGGTGCGCATTTATATAAGAACGCAAGCACAAATACTTATATACTTACATCCCATAGTTACGTATGTACATATATACATATATGGGCGACTTATATGCAAATTACATAAACCAGATATGCAATTAAGCGCGGTTTGACGTCAGCATTGAAATGCTGAGAAATTAGAGCAGATGCAAGGTAATCCTTTCATGATCGTTATTAATTTTAATTTTGTTGTATTTTAGTTTATATGCATACATAGAGTATTTTTTTTTGTTTTTACAATTTAATTTTTTAAATTTCTTTCTTTTAAACAGTTTATTTCTTAGCTCGTTGGTTGACCTTAAAGAAATATGAGAGTCAAAAAGGCTGAAGATATTTGAATCCATAGCTCAAATGCCGATTATAAGATGCCCAATATTTAGAAGAAGAATTTTTAAAATATCATTCATTGACGTGGTAATAAATCAAAAATACTTTTAGGGTAACAACTTGATTAGCTTCATTTTCTTACTTGTAAACCCCACCTCGATCAGCTGCGTCTCAGAAATAATAATAGACTGAGTTCGATCTTAATCATTATATGTTATACCAGATAAGTTATGGAGCTTAATTACATCAATTATTACAGTACTCACTAATACCATTCAGGACAAATTATATCTTAGATTTTAAGTTAAGAGTCTAGTAATACCATGGTAAAAGTCCCATTCACCCCCAATGAACTATAGAAAAAGTTTCGAAACTAAACTTCGGGAAAACTTTATTCTGCTAGAATATATCGGAGCTGACAATCCTTATTTTACAAATAGTTTACACTATAACGTGAAACTGCCAAAACACCGCCATCAGAATTGCAACTGGCTGATTGCTTTAGGCTAAAATGATTAACGTTCGAGAGCATGCGGAACTTTTAAGTAGGCAGTTCCTTCTGAACTGGCATTGACCTTGTCATCCAAACCGACTACTATTGGATGAAACTCTGTCCCCCGGAGACATAAGAAAACATCTCAGAAAGCATTATGATGAGATCCGGCATCACATCTCGTTACCGTTTGATCTGCGGACCACAGGCGGGCCCTGAAGGACCTCCACACCGAGTCGGTTAACCGATCCCTCAGATTCCGGCCTGCGAACTCCCTTATTGACACCCAACCACCTGTTCTTGCTGAGGAAGAACGTGTCCTTCCGAGGGAAACTAGAGTCATGCTGGCACAACTCTGGCCTGGATATCGCAATAGACTGAACTCCTATTTATCCAGTCTGAACCCCACCATACCGAACATCTGCCCTGCATGCGCTATGGCCAATCATGACACCCAACATCTCTTCTCCTGTTCTACTGAACACACTCTTCTAACACCATTATCACTCTGGTCCTACCCTGTTGAAACTGCGCGTTTCCTCTGAATCCCTTTGGGCAGGGCGAAGCACTGCTAACAACAACAACAACAACAACAACATCCATCAAGTCCATTAAATTTGTTAACCCGTTCTGGCCTTCCTGAAGACGATCGGCTTGGATGAGGTTTTGTAATAAGATGAAGGCACAATAGACCTACTCCAAAAGTCGATGGAAGTTAAGAGTACCACTTAACAGGAAATGACAGTGATAGATCAAAGGGGTCATACCCATAGATCACCCATCGAGTAGATAATGCTTTCCTTTTTATTTCAGCTACGTGGCTGATACCACGAAAGCGCACAATGGAGATTCAGTTGATTCAAGATTGACGCTCTGTTTCACCCGCACGTCTTGATAAAAAGATTATGTTAACCTTAAGCTGAGTACTTAAGCTTGGTAAGTCCGAATGGGGTAAACATTTTAATTTTTTGTTTGTTGTTTTTCCAACAGGGTGAATAATTGAGAGAAACCGGTTACGGCGTTGTGCCATCATCAGTTTCGCTTTTCGTTCTGACACTGATGATGGCACAACGCCGAAATCGGTTCGATTCAAAACCAAATTTGACAAGGGATGACGGAAAATCGTTCCAATATATGTACATCAATAAAAAGTTTACCTAAGTTTATCTAATTAAAAAGTAAATCTGCATTTAGTATAGCCGTTCAACTAAGACAACTTACAACCATGGATTTTAAAGTCCACCCTCATGTACTGCTACAAAAACGCTCATAACTACAGCGAATATAATCACGAATAAGTATTTGCTGTAGTTAAAATGATAGTTCGGAGGACTTATATGGAACTTAGAATAAAAACTAATCCAAGAGCTATTCATAGACTCCTAAAATACTTGAAGATTTTTCAAAAATGTATCACCCTATTAATTTAGTTCACCCTAATGCACATGCTTGACTTTATACAAATCTTCTCTCATCCACATACATAAGCGCACAGATAATAATAATTAAAAATATTAGACAAACGCCACCATTTGAAAGGATGTGCCAAACAAAGACTATTTATAAGTGTGAGTGTGTGAAGGATGTGGAACTGCCTCGGCATCTCTGCTGCAGTCTACAGGACCTACTGTCATATGCAGAAACTTGCGCAAACAACCAGCATAAGAATGCATGAGTGCATCAGCACAAAACCAGCCTCATCAGCAACATTAGTGACAAATATATATCAGCACCAACTAACTACAACAATAACAATGCTTAGTCACCAGCGCCTTGCATGGGCGTCGTTGAGAAAAGTCTATGGAGAATTTATGAGATAATTGCATGTCGTCATCACCAATGTAAGCTACCAGTAGCACCTCAAAAGGAGTAGAACTCCGCCTGGTTATGGAACTTACATCAATCTGTGCTTCGATGTCTCATGCGCTTGCTACACGAGCGTGGCAGAGCAAGGTTTCAAAGGGGTTTTGTTGTGTATTAAATTCAACCAAACGAAATGTTAAAAAAAAGCGCCAACTAGTCCGTCAAATTTTTTTTTCTCATTTTTTTTTTTTTTTTTTTGTTTTTTTTGTTAAACTACAAATGTTTTATATGTTTTTAATCGTCTACTCACCCAAGCACCGACACGCTCTCGTAGGCCAAGCTAAATACATTCTTAGCGTAAATGACACAAAAAGTTTTGCAAACTCTTGGCCGTTGCTTGAGTGGGGACTTGTGGCTCAAACATTTAGTTGCTATTGTGCATACATGTAATTGTAAATACTAGTGTCGGGACGAAGGTTCGGTCTAACATCGGTAATTGAATGGTATTTTATTTGCGACGCTGGCTTCGACCGAACTAAAGCTTATGCGAATTTTTCCAAAATTAATTTAAGAATTCCTATCAATTCGACATTTTAATCCTTATTATAGACTGAACCACTTTTGACTTGTTTCTAACGAAATATTTTTGCAATTTTTTTTCCTTTATATAAGAATCAATAAAACAAAACATTTTGCAATAAAATATGAGAAAATCGAAACTGTTTTTTATTTTAATATTCACTTTCTCCTATCTCCCGAACATTGACTTCGGTCAAAATTCTTGCTTCGATAGGGCACTACTAAATCCATATTTATTATATGTTTACAGGTATGTGTGTAATTTTTATTAAGTGCATAAAAGTTTGTACCTCAGTATATATTCATCAGCGCACGTGACGATACACTCATTTACACATATTAATTTTTTATGCTAATTAGAGAAGACTCAAAGTTGAAGACACATATTATAGAACTTGTAATTGGCTGCTGTGCTGTTAGAGAACAAATAAAAAATGTAACTGTTGACATTAGATTTATGTATGTATGTATTCAGCAATATTAGTAGTGATGTGAGTGTGAGAGTTTGCTGGTGTGTGGTTGCGTCGCTGGACAAGTTAAGTCAGCTGCGCAAGCGGGGAGGTGTCGTAGTGCTGAAAAACTTTCCTGCATGTTCAGAATTGTTTTTTTTCCTTGAGGGTGCTGAGTAATTTCTTGCATACAACGCATGAACAAAATAAATTACTGTATGGAAGAAAATTTTGGACAGATTGCAAAATAAAATTTCTAAAAATTTTAGAAGTTCAGAAAAATTTTTGAGCGAGTTTTAACTTCAACGGTGGGTCGATCCAGCTCAAATCACCCAGGCAATTTATGTTCTAAAAGAAACTGTGATAAACGATTTATTTCAAAACAACTTTAAATTACTTGTCGAATACTCTTTTTCCCAGAAATAAAATAAGTTTTTTCCTCAGAGTGGATAAATGGAGTTTTTTCATATTCTCTCGAACATCTTTTAAGCGAATGCTCACAACTTCCTTAAAAATATATGCATTTGGTTGGTTTTTTTTTTTTTAATCGATCAGTCGTTAGAACACATTAATAAAGCAAATATTTCGAGAACTTTTTTTACCATGCAGCATTTTATTTTTATTTATTTTTTTGTAATTTTTTGTATAAAAATATCCTATAATCATCTCAATATGCTATAATTTGTTTTAATCGAAATGTGACTTTTTGAATTTTAGCAAATCCAGGGAACTTAAACGAAAATTTTGTAATTTCGAAAATATTAATAACCCAGGAAATAACTCGAATTTCAAAAATTTATAAATCCGTGTTTTCGAAAAATTTAAAAAAATCGTTTAGGCTTCGGGAAAAATGATGTTCGAATTTCGAAAAATTTAGAAAGTCGTACTCTTGAAAAATGGGTAAAAAAAATAATTCCAATTTCGAAAGATTTGGAAATTCGTACTTTTAAAAAATTGAACTAAATTGTTGGAACTTCGAAAAAATTCATGTACGAAAATAGCTAAAAAAAAAATTATTCGAATTCCGATAGATTTTGAAATTCGTACTTTTGAAAATTTAAACAAAGTCGTTGAAACTTCGAAAAAATTGATGTTTCGAAAAATTTTGAAGTTCGTACTTTTGTTTGATTGTTTTTAGCCATATCGCCCAATTTCGTTAAAATACATGATCTTCGAAAAAACTTTAAATAGCTCAGTTCACAAATTTTTACCCATTTCAAATCAATACAAAAATTCATTTTAAAAACGCCCAATCTAAAATATTTCTAATCTTAGCTGAAAATGAATAAAATTGAGCATGGTGGCCCAAGAAAATGTGACTTTACCAAAATATTTTTAAAAATCATTAAAATTAACGATTTTGAAATTTGTTCAGAAATAAGTACATACATAAATGATAAAATAATCGATAATCTTGTGTAGATTGACTTGCGTTGTTGTTGTAATCTAATTTTTGTAAAAGTCCTCCAAATATTTTAATGCAGGAAATAGTAGTCCTTGTAGTCATGCCTGTCATGAGCAAATCTGAATATAATTTCCTTATAGGTAGTATTCTACTTAATACGGATCAATCGATTTATAGATTGCCTTTTAAATCATCCTTATATGGCTAGGATGCTAATTCCAAACCAAAAGAAGAGGCTCCAGGTAATTTTGGTTCTAAGCTTCAGTAAGAAACCAAGACCAAACTTTCGTTCGACATCAACTCGGATAAGCATCCCATCCCATCCGTCTAAAATTACATATCGCTTCACTATTTCTTTAGTATTTGATGACCGTCGGGCGGAAAATTGTTTTTACTTATTTAAATTAATGCAAATAATGAAAACAGGTTCGACACGCACACATACATGTATAGATATGTAATAGGAATGCCAGTTTTTTTCAATTTTTCCATATCGGTATTTTATTACCCTGATTTGGCAACCCTGAGCTGTCAGGATTAATGGGTTTGCAATTCTACAGCCGATTAGGTCGCTAAAAGGGAAGACATTTTTTTAAGAAAATTCTACTAGAAACTCTCAAATCAACAAAAAAAAATTAAAAATTTTATTTTTAATATGCTGACAATAGCAAAATCAAATAAACATAGGACCGATCCATATCAAAATTTTTACAAAAATGCCCCACATAATTTTAAAAACCCCTATTTCAGTTAAATATGAATTCAATTTTCGTCGAGATTGGTAGTTTTTTGAAACTCATTTTAGGATAATTCGTTATTCAACCGAATTTTGAAATATTACGTTTTTGAAAAAAAAAAATATTAAATAGGCGCTGAGATATGGTAAAGAAGTAAAAAAATTAATGGGTTAAAATTTTTTCTAAAATTTTCACATACATGATTTTTATTTATAACGAATTTGGCGATTACTCTCTTGCAACATTCGCGTATCCCGAGATTAAGAGAAAAATTCGCGTTATTGGCATCCCTAATATATGTACATACATATGTATGTATGTATACAGTAGTATGTGTTATGTGCATGTGAGTTATTCGTTAAATTAAAAAAAAAAAAAACATATACATACATATGCTAAGTCTTCGTGCTGGAAATGTAAAAGTGGAAAATATCACCACAAAAAAAAAAAAAATTATAAAAACCACCATGGTTAAAAACGGAAATGAAGGACGATTTATATATATAATTTTTTTGTTGTATGCAAGTATGCAAAGTGGAAGCTGAAGAAACAAAGAAAAACACTTTTGCACGAAGCAAGAGTCAAGATACTTGCATACATAGCTACACAACTGTACTTAAAGGCGGAATGTATAAAATATACAACAACAAAAAAAAGCTATGAAAATGAAGCACAGCACGTCACAAGCAAGTGAAAAACTGTCAAAAAGAAATAAGAGCCCATATACAATTCCATAAGAGTCTACTTTTTAGACACAATGACATTTGTTAAGTACATTCCTACATATTCGTATGTATTCACACACACACAGCGTCACACGAACATTTCAGGATACCACTTAACCCAGTCAGCTATGAAGACAAGTGCCAACTCTTTCTCAACTCATTTAAAGGATATATGTATGTGGGCAAAACATATACATACACAAACATACATACGTGCATTCTTTTAAATATAGCAGGCCCCTATATATATGTATGTTGTCTTAACACGCTAGTCATCCGTCACTTTTGAGAAAGGAAAGAGTTTCGCATGAATAAAGCTTTATATTTATATATCTTATGTATAGGTGTGAAAAGATATTTAACTTAAAATGCTGATACTACTTGTTATTGGTGGAGATGTTATTTATTACCTTCTAATGCATGCATTTTATACACATGACCTTTTTAAAACGGTTGCGTAATTTCTTTTTAGGGTTTTTTTTTCATTATTATGGATCCTTTTACTTCCTTTTATTTTATTTTATTTTATTTTATTTTATTTTATTTTATTTTATTTTATTTTATTTTATTTTATTTTATTTTATTTTATTTTATTTTATTTTATTTTATTTTATTTTATTTTATTTTATTTTATTTTATTTTATTTTATTTTATTTTATTTTATTTTATTTTATTTTATTTTATTTTATTTTATTTTATTTTATTTTATTTTATTTTATTTTATTTTATTTTGTTTTATTTTATTTTATTTTATTTTATTTTATTTTATTTTATTTTATTTTATTTTTCTTTATTTTATTTTATTTTATTTTATTTTATTTTATTTTATTTTATTTTATTTTATTTTATTTTATTTTATTTTATTTTATTTTATTTTATTTTATTTTATTTTATTTTATTTTATTTTATTTTATTTTATTTTATTTTATTTTATTTTATTTTATTTTATTTTATTTTATTTTATTTTATTTTATTTTATTTTATTATATTTTATTTTATTTTATTTTATTTTATCAACTAAAGTGGGCTACGCAATGCAGGAAGGAAGAACCACAAAAAAATCCAATCATACCACTCTATCCACTAATAATATAATTTTTCGAAACTTTTTAATATTCCTAATAACAGCTACCCAAAGTAGAAGCAAGTTGTAACATCACAGCGTTAAGCCATTTCATGTATTTTGGGGCCACTTCGCTAGCATCGACTTTTGGCTTGTAGATGTCGTAACATTTTGGCATAACAAAAACTTTATTCATTATGATAACCCAAGTAGCATTAATGTTCGAAATCTTTCCACAAAAAAGAGGTACTTTTCAACTATAAGCACTGTTGTCAAATCACTGGCTACATTGGCGCTGGACAATCCAGCCACCCCCACCAAGAGAGTACCAAAACAAGTCAAGCTATGGTTTGAATTTACATTTTACTTGCACATTTGACACTTTTAAACAATGTGTTAATTTGTTGTTGCGACGCTTAGGCCGACAGTTTAACACGCAGCGCAAAGTTGCATTGGATCGAAAATGGCAGCTCGTGAAATTTCAACGTTTTAAGTTTTGTTATTGCAAGCTAGAGTGTAAGCTGCGCGTAGATTTTGTTATTTTTATTTTAAACTTTTAAAAAGTTTATTACTTTTGCGAGTGGCGGCTGATAAGCTCAAGAGCGGACATGTTTAGGAAGTGTGCACATAACGAACCTGGTGGTACAATAGCAGGATATTTCACGAAGGGAACCTTTTATGCAACTCTTGAAGATTTGAAAGCAAAAACATAATTTTTTTTTTAAAAACTTCCTAAAATATTTTTAAAAGATTTTTAGTGTGAGGTAAGAAGAAACGCAAAACGAACTGAGATCATCCATAAGAGATCTTAAATCTTTGCACATCCCAGCAACTCAAATTGACCTTAATCAAAAACGCTTGTTTCTCCAGGCATTTTAAAATAGTATAAAAAAAGTTAAATTTAATTTTTTCGAGTAAAAAAAAATAAATATCAACCTCCCCTCACACATTGCTAAGTGCTTCGGTTAACTCATCTCATTTGCATAACGATGGCCTCGTCGAGTGGCATTTTAATACTAAACGAATTTCAAAAAATTTTGTGAACTTATTTTATACAAAATATGTACATTTAAATGTTTTTTGACTAGAGCGAACTTGCACAAGCGCGTTTCTGTTTATTTTAGCTTTGCTTGTTTCACTTCAAATTTTTTGATTCTTTTTTTTTTTGCCTTATAACAATCGAAAAGTTTTCGTACGAAATAAAATTTGTTCTACTCAATTTGCCGCATTTATAGTTTTGTGAAGTACGCACTCTTCTCTTCTGCGTTGCCAATTCACTACCTCCTTATCCTCCCACTACTCCATCAACAGAGCACTTTTACTAGGGAGCGTTTTTGTTAGTGAAATTTTGCCAAACATTTATTTTTCAACTTTTGAGACGCATGTAAATTTTCCTAACTCAACACTTTATACTCCTTACGGCACTTTGCTTTAGCTTAGCATTTAGAGCTTGGAGTTATTCGAATATATCCTATTGTATATACCATAACACATTGATACTGTAGCAAATTTTCTAAAAAAAATAGCGGGGGTCGAAAACGACTAAGGCTAAGACTAGAACTTGGAGTGAGCCTACGACTAAGAATAAAACTGAGACTAAGACTAAGACTAAGGCTAAGACGAAGACTAAGATTAAGACTAAGACGAAGACTAAGACTAAGATTAAGACAAGGACTAAGACTAAGACTAAGATTAAGACTAATTCTAAAACTAGGAGTAGGACTAACACCTTTACCGAAAGATTTCAGTATTAACATTTCCAAAACATTTTCTAAGAAACGCCCAAAAGAACATTTTTATACTTTGTTTGAAGTGCTAAGCCAAAGCATAAGCTTTTACAGTTCCATCTTGCTAAATTTTACGAAATTCAACAAAGTAATTGTTGTTACATTTTGTAATTTTTCTACGATAAAAGTTTAACAAAGCAAACGTTAGTAAGAAAATTTGTGTACTTAGTCTTTGGCAAACCACTTTGACACGTTAAGCAGGCAATGTTCACATTTCCAATAACTTTTCAACTTGGTCAACTCTTAATTTAGTTTGGTTCTTTCAGGGATTAAGATTATTTTTTTTTTAATTTGGAACAAAGAGTCTGACTGAATTCAGAAGCAGAAAGTAAGAGCAAACGTTCGTGTTGTAGTTAACATTCGGGTTGAGAAGCTGATTATTATCGATGAATAAGCGGAGCAAAATTGACAATGAAGTTCATGACTCATTGTCTACGGTGGGCAGAGGTAACCAGTGGAGGCTGGAGGGTATTCCACTTTGAACTCATTGCCCTGTACCATTAAAAAGGTACACGTAAAAATATTATATTGCACTCAAAAATTATTATGACAATAAAAAAATTGTAAAATAAATAAATGTGACCCGGTCTATGAAAAGGCGGCTTATGACTCCAACAAAAAATTGCGAGAAACAGCTGTTAAAGATAAACAATGCCATCTGCTTACACAGAAATGACGAAATGGAGGAAGCAATTTTAGTACAGAACTTTATAGTTTCCACCACTTGAAAGAGCGTCTAAACAATTTGGGAGAACAGAAAAAAGTGGAAAATTTGTTTTTTGAGTCATAAGGCACCTTTTCACAGACCCGGTCACATATATAATATATTTAGCATGACTAAAATCTAAAATTACGTTTTCTTTTCAATTTGCTTATGAGCACTTCAAGAAGAGGCAAGTGAGAGAGAGAATTGAGGGAGAAGAGAGATAAAAGAAAGATTTAAGTCGTCTGATTAAATTGATATAGTTAAGCGATATGCGCCCTACAAGTCAGAGAGGTTTCTTTCTGCAGAGTTTTTAAATGGTAGAAATATACAAAGAGAGCTCTGCAACTACATATACCTATGTAGGTGTTACGTTCCTTGGACTTTCGGCATGACAGGCTAACAGATGCCCATTACGGTCCAGGTTAATTAATTTACCAAAGGTTCTTTATCTGCAGTTTTACTTGCAACTCGCAGTCATCTAAATCGTCTCCAACATTCTCTTTACCTTTAGTAAAACCATTAAATTTGTAGCAAATTCGTTTCACTAACATTTTTCTGGACCGCTGAAAGTGGTATGTAGTACGAGTATGTTAGCCAACAACCAACAGAGCAATTGCCGTAGCGCAAATACAATTTCTGGTTGTCATTTAGTTACCCCAATTTGTGAGTGGAAAGAAAGAAAAAAAAAAACATCCAAACCAGTCAAATACACAAATTAAGCGCTCTTTTCGCTCTGCCAGATGACGATGCACGGATGGATGATTGTTAAATGGTCGCTGAACGCAATTCACTGCATGGACATGCAATTGTTTTGACTGGCAACGAATAAAGTCCGCGCTGTTAGAAGAGCAAATATGCGACTACACAGAAGGAAGGAATGTTGACATTTTTCTATGTTAAAAGCGGTCATTAGATGTGGCATGAAATGTGCACAAACTAGAGAGTTAAGCGATGGAGGTATAAACTGATTCACCTGATATACCGACCATTTTAAATTTGAATTGTCATACATAAAGATTTTAGTATTTTTCTTTATCGCATTTGTAGCTGAAACCCTTTAAAAATGTTTATGGCATTTTAAGAGATAAAAATTAAATATATGTATAGGAAGGGGAAGAATGTAAAGTTATATAGATAAAAATAAATTTAGACATAAACGTCTTAACTGCAAATTATAAAGAGACGAAAAAGCAAAAGCAACTAAACGTGTAACACCGTACCCCTAAACTGAGAAAAATTACGACTCAAGTATGGCGAGTAATAAAATGAGCGGCAGCTAACACAAAAATTATATGGGAAATTTTATTTAATGTATTCGTATGTATGGACGATCGTAGGAGTAACTATATAATAGTCCTTATAGATGGTTAAAAGTAGCCTAACTATTTTTATATAATGAATTTCATATCATAACCTATAAAAAAGGCATAGCGGTATATTTTACTTACACAAACACAACCTCATTTGTAAAGATTGTATTTTCGTATCGAAATGTTTGAAAAATAACGGCAAAGCTATTTAAATCAGCTTTCGAAAACACCCTGTAAAAAAAATGTACATTTGAAGCTCTATTTAATTTTCTAATCTTTTTCAGTGTTTTTATAATTTTTCAAATTTGCATTTACTTAAAAAGTTCTAAAATTTAAATTTTTATATGTATATGTTGTAAAGAAGAGATCCAGAAACTTTTTTTTAACGCATATGGCCTTTTATTTATTTATGTTTTTAACGTAGGCCGATAGCCGTGTTGCTAGTTGGTATTTTATGTAATGTAATCATTTTTAATTAAATTTCAATCAAATAAAAAAATTTTTTAATAAGCAGAAAAAAATTCAAAAAAAAACAAGATTTCAAATAAAAATAAATAATTAAAAAAATAAAAAAAATAATAAAAAAAAAAAAGATTTCCCAAAAAAAAAAAATTTTAATTAAAAAAAAAAAAAAATTTAAATAAAAAATTTAAATAAAATTTAAATAAATTTTAAAATAAAAACAAATTTAAAGGAATAAAAAGAACTGTAATTGCAGCATAAAAGTACCTACGTTTATTTCCAATGCAATCAATTTTCATATAATTCGCAACCAGCTTATGAAATATTCCAAAGATATAGTTTATGTTCTACAGATTGATTTTATTTTTTACAGTACCTCAAATATTCAATTTTCTCACCGTGGTTTGCCTAACATCCAAAGCATATTCGCCTCATATCTAATTGAAAATTCTTCAACTCCTTTAAGGGGTCGCGTAAATCAACATTTCTTAAACAGAAATGCCAATATTACTCCAGTCCCATACTGCCATTTGCTGTGATTGCTCTGCTGGTAAATGTTTGCTTTGGCTGGCAGCTGGCTTCATGAATCAGCGCTTTCCCATTTTCTTTTTGCGTTCCCTTTTTTTTTGCGTTTAAAAAGAAATCAATTCAATATGAGCAAAGTGATAACTCCAATCAAACCTGTATGTCTGAGTGTGTGTTATTGGTTCTTCAACACATCCTTGCCAACTATCTATTCAATTCTGGTTTACATACATTTCTTCCGTTTTTTGTTAGCTGCTTTTAGGAGATAAAAATTGGGTGAGCAATTGAATAGTTCTATTATGTGCTTCCTTTCAATATTTCAGTTTCTCATCCACGTATCTACTTTGGCTAGCGAAAGTCACTGACAATTAAACAATTTTGGCAGCAAATATTCAGTCAGTTTTGTCGCACAATAGCCGCTAAATGCAAGTTTTGTGTGCGAGCAGAAACACTTGAAAGGCCATTTTTTGGCAGTCAGCTAAGAGGTTCACTTCGGAAAATAATTTCATGTTTTCTTTGAATGGATTTCAATACAGAAAAACTAAACAGACAGTTGTTTGTAAGTGGATATGCATTCAATATGGATTGTGTTTGGTCATAGCTGGCTAGAACTGATTTCAGAGAAAATCCACTGCTTTGAATTACAAATTTATTTTATTATATTTTATTTTATTTTATTTTATTTTATTTTATTTTATTTTATTTTATTTTTATTTTGTTTTATTTTATTTTTATTTTATTTTATTTTATTTTATTTTATTTTATTTTATTTTATTGTATTTTATTTTATTTTATTTTATTTTATTTTATTTATTTTTTTTTTATTTTTTTTTTTTTATTTTATTTTATTTTATTTTTTTTTATTGTATTTTATTTTATTTTATTTTATTTTATTTTATTTTATTTTATTTTGTTTTATTTTATTTTATTTTATTTTATTTTATTTTATTTTATTTTATTTTATTTTATTTTATTTTATTTTATTTTATTTTATTTTATTTTATTTTATTTTATTTTATTTTATTTTATTTTATTTTATTTTATTTTATTTTATTTTATTTTATTTTATTTATTTGATTTTATTTTATTTTATTTTATTTCTTTTACATAACGGCGATCTGAGTGAATATTAAGACTTCCTAAATTACGCTCATCCAGGACGATAGAGATGCACTGCCATCAGACACGACGTGATCAATTTGGTTTTCCGTTTCCCAAACAGGAGCAAATAGTCGTAGCCGGTTGGCATTTTGCAATACTTTGTCATAATTTCAACTAAAATACCATAATTTATAAGCGCTAAACGTAACGCATTTAAGGTCGGAAAATATAAAAAAATGAACACACAGCAAGAAATCCACGCAGACTGTTAGGATAATATAAAAAGGATCAAATGAAAAACAAAAAAATAAGAATTTTGGAGCGAAATGCCTTTTTCCATTTCAACATTTTGTCAGCCAGACAAAAATATTGCGGTAGTCCGCATAAAGTGAAATGTATTTATTTGCTAAAGAACCAGACTGAGGATACCAAATGACTGGCCGACTCACTCCACAAGCACCCAAGCGCACGTAACACTCGCTAGCTACCGCATGCAGTTTGCATTTACTATGGACTTTTACGGAGTTTTGAGTATCAACAATTTGGATGGTAGAATTTCCTTAGCTCTCAAAATGTTGTTGCTATGAAGTGACACAAGTAAGTGTGTGCGGTTATAACTCTGTCGTGTGTATGTACATATATGTGCGTAAGTGCTCAACTGGCAGCGAAGTTGGCGAAGGACTTCCGCCGAATTAATGTGTTGCGAGTTATTCATGGCACTGACGCTGAATTACGACTTTAATAGCAATGCGTCTTTGCATTTGGGTTTTTTATGATTTAACTGCACTTTTTTGTGGTGGACGTTTGAGTCGTGTTGGCAGTTGTAGCCGGATGTAAAAACGCAGTGCAAAATAAATATTTCAGTTGCATCTTCACTTTCGCCATCGCATACTAAAGCACGTCACAATGGCAAAACAAAAAGGAAAATCAAGTCAGCCTTTACAAATATTTTGCTACCCAGTACAAGGCGACCAACTTCTGCATGCCTCGTGTTGAGAGGAGAAACTTCTAGACTCTAGAATAGACATCAAAATAGGGATAAGGAAGTCTTCATAGCCTTCTCGTGTAGAAGAGTAGATAACATAGATCTGGACAAGATCTTAAACTCCTCATGTGGCTCATCACAGCCCGTTATAAGAACCATACTAACTGATAACATACATCGAGGCCTTTGAAGAGGTGACAGAATCAAAATAGAATCGCTTTGGCCCTATGGAGCTAAAGCTTTGCAGCTAAAGATCTCAGTTTCAGTTCAACTTTCTGACTTTGATAGTATCTTACAAGTTCTATTTCAGCTATGAGCTTTGACTTCTCTACCAAAACGTCCCCATATTTTTCCTTCTCTTTCACTTCCGCCATATTTGCTGCAGCTCAGTTTACATATCCCAGCAATTTCCACATTTCTAACAAAACGTAGTTCTGTGGCATTTTACTATCTTTGTTAAATTAACCCTTTATGTACAAACGTACCCATTTGCGTAATTATAATAAAACCTTATTTGCACATTTAAAATGACGGCTCGCTAACTATTTTATACAAAAGCACGTACCAGTCGACAAATATCAAAAAGAATTGTTGAATTTGGTGTGAGCTGCTGTACGTATTATGAGCCACCAGACAATTAGAAGCGATATGACAGTTATACAAAATGGCTATGCAAATTTTAAGTAGAGGATGTAAAAAGTATAAAGAGAAAAAATAATGATTTTTTTTTTAAGTTTCCGGAAACATTGAAATTCTTGAAGATTCATGTGTGCGTGACGAATGGGTGCAAGTGGCAACTCGGTAATTTTCACTTCTTCCGCATTTCTGCATTTCAATTATTTTTTATGTACAATTACGTATGTACATATGTTTCTATATACATCTACATATGTTCCGAACTGTGTGCGAGTATTTTAAATGCGTAATTTTACTGACAAAACAATTACAAAGGTTCATCTAGGTTAGTTTTCCTCTAAAAAATTAAAAGTTTCCACATGACGGAGCTTGAAAAGAATAGTATTTGTTGGACAAATATACATATGTACATACATATGTTTAAGTATAGGTATTTAAAGAGTAGTACATCCCTTGCAGGAAAAATAGGAGTTCTAATAAATTTGCTTAGCATGCACTCAACAACGGATTTAACATAGTGACGTTCTAGGGCATAGAAATTGCCAACCAAATAATTTAGATTCAATTCACAACTTCACAGTTTGCATATGACATCCCGCTCACCGGGTGATATGACACGTATGTATTTACTTTTGTTATTATTTGCTGGTGGTTTTCTCTGTGATTTCTTCACGAAAATACGGATTTGAAGTGAAACGATTTGATATTTTGGTCATTAGGTGATGTGACATTTTAGTCACTAGGTAATGCGAGACCTGGTATTTTTATGGATTTGATAGGAAATGATAACATCTTGGTCACCTGGTGATGTGAGTAAGCTAAAGGACAGGTAAATGCAGTAGTAAATGAAGACGAACCGAAAGATGACAGGGAAGAGGGTACAATTTGTCAAATGTAGCCAATTAAGACTGAAGGTAAACTTAACTAGAGCAAAAAAGTTGAGGACTGATCCAATAAAGCAACTACTGCCCTCTATACCTCTAAAGCAAGGATGAAGACTGCCTGCAGGCTAGCAGCGATCAAAAACCTTCTGCAGACATTCGCTCAATAAATTGTTTTCGATAAAGTCTAACAATGGGCCATGCGAGTTCCTTGATTTTGAGAACATATCAACCACCCTCGGTCCAAAGTGAGATCCTCTGCCATGGCTTATCATTCTTAATAAACCGTTAAAACCATTTAAATTTAGTGGACTTTATCTGTTCAATGCAACCAAAATTTCATTTCTCTTGGCAGTGAAATGTCGAATTATCTAAATAAATACATAAAAGAATATATTCACTAATATAAACAAAAACCTATCCAGCCATAGCACACGTAGCAAATCAAACAGCAGAGGTCATTGAAACGCAAAGTTTTGAAAATTCATTGTTGCGATATACATACATACATGGATATGTACAGTGCCACAGAAATATTCCCTCGCGTTCGTTCGTATTGGCGAAAAAATCAGCGTTGTTTATCCCGCGAATTCATTCACGAACCAAAGTAAGAACGTTCTTCTTCTATTCGCATAGTTTTTTTGAAATATTCGCCGAATTTGGAGTAGTAAATTTCAAAGATGTTGCTGCAAGTACATACATACATATATCGAGCGAAATGTGACCCAAAAAAGATTTTTTTTACGGGACTTCTTGGTGTTATTTCGGGACAAGTTCGGTATTAATTCGGAACCTATCTGGAACCATTCTCACCGGGATAATTTCGGAATGGTTTTCGGTATGATTTTGGAAACATGTCAGTATCATTTTGAGACATTTTTCTTATCACTCCGGGACTTCTTTTGACCATTTCGTCTATCGTTTAGTAGTGATAAATGCTGAACACAGAAAGAAGGATGAATGGATATTTCTCTGCCCAGCTTTCATAAACAAACACTCTCTTATAAAATAATTTAGCAAAAAGAATCAATAACCCAAGGTTTTCTAAATCACTTGCGAATTCGAAATAATTTTTTGAGCCACTGTATATACACGCATACATACATACAAATATACACATGTATAGGTAGGTTAACGACTCTTTTGGGGGAATTTTAATTGAAAACTTGCAACATTTACTCGCATACGTGGATTGGGTAAATAAATACGAATAAAAGATAAAACATATGTACATATGTATGTGTTTGAGAATGCACATGTGTTAAGAGTAGAGTTGTGAATAAATAATCGACGCTTATTTCAATCGATTGCTTCTTTAATTATCGATTATTTTGGAGCGATTTTATTCAGTAAATTTAGCCATCTCTTAAACTCCTGCCAAAACACATAGTTTCGTATTACCAATTTTTTTTCAATTTTTGTTCTTTTCAAATGTTGGGTAACATTAGGAACATATTTGGCAATTATTTATTTAAGTTTTATTATTTAAATTCAAAGTTTAGAGCAACCCTTATTTGTTTTTGTATAAAAAATCTATTGTTCATAAATCGATTACCGAGTTATCGGTTTTGCGACATGTAATCACATCTTTTGTTAAGAGTTAAATATCTATGCTCTTTGCAGGCTACTCATTTTATTCGAAAATCGTGTATTATAAAAAACAAAGCAAGTAAAATTAAGAAAAAAACATTTTAATATTTTATGGCGTAATCGATTTTACGATTTGTCCATCTCTAGTTAAGAACCCCGAAAAAAGAATGTATTTATTATTGACTGACAAGAGTTCAAGAAAACAGAACCAAGGAGTAAGTTCCTACACAAATTTTGCTTTTTAATGGCTATTAAGAATACATAAAAACAAATACAAAAGAAAAATCGAACAGACCATGCGCCAACTGGGTATAAAATACAAAGCAACCTTAATCTGCACTGAGAGTTTTCCAGAGACAGCAATGTAAATGTTGTACCTACCATCTATTATTTGTTTGGCAATGAAATTGTATCGAAATAAACAAAAAGTACAAATAACAAATAAAAGCAATCCCACTACAACAACAACAACACTTTTGTCATATAAACAACTGCAACTCCATGGTCGCCACAACACGCATCAACAAGCCGTGCACATTTCAATTCGCAGTCACACCGTTTAATCCCACCGACACTTTGCTTGGCACACAAGTTTGCAAACATACATACATACATACATACATACATGCGAATCTATTTTGTAAGCCCAAAAAAATTACCACACACACAGGCAAACGAATAGGAAACCCCACACAAATGCGGGCCCGTATCACAGCGGCAACACCAACTCGTTCTGCGCGACTCTGCTGCGCTTATGTGCTGGAATTTGCATGCAACTTTGTGTAATTCTGCTGCCAAAACTGCGATACGTGTGCGATCAATTCGGGATGAGTTGCAAGAGAGCGTGTTGGCCAGTTTTGATCTCTTTATTTTGGCTCAAATGTTCTCTGTAATACCTTGTGTAACCTCTTTTGCCTGAGCTGGAGACTGTCCCCTTTCATTCCCTTTAAGTATGCCACACAAATCAGTTCTGACCCATCCCAACTATACCACCAAAGAACTAGTTGCGATCTCACAGTATACTAAAGTGTTTACCCACGTGGCACTAGCTCTATCTCACAAATTTTTGTTGGGTATCTTTTTTTTTTTTGGTTTTTGATGCTGCCTCCATGTAAATGTTGGCAAAAGCTTATCTGTAACCGTCATCGCACACAATTTTAATCGAGCTCGAGCTTTGTTTTGTCGTTGTTCGGTTGTAATGGTATTTCTGTCGCTTTTACCCTTTAACCTTTTAATTCTATTACGCTTATTATACGATTTTACGCTCACACACGCATTTGGGGCACGCAACACCCATTTGACACATTCACACGCGCTCGCTCAAACACCCAAAAGCACACCAACTCTCGCACCAGCAAACATAAACTTTCGTTCTGTAAAATTCACAAATTACATTTTATTTTATTTCCTTTCGTTTCGCTATCTTTATTTTCATTTCCGGCTCTCTGCTTCGACCACAATTCCGTTTGCGTTCAACACGAGATACGACACGACATGAAGTTGCATATTTAACGCAAGCAGCAAATCAGTTTTGTTGTTGCTGTTTGTTGTTGTAGTTGTCGTTGTTATTGCCTATGGCTGCGTATAGTTGTACTTGTAGTTATTGTTGTTGTTGTTCATATTATTTGTTATTTTCATTCCTGTTGTATTTATTGCTATTGTTGTAGTCATTTGTGGTATGCTTTTAATTAATTTTTGTTTCCGTTTCGTTTCATTCATATCAAAACTTGAGACATATCTTGAAGGCTTTCATCACCTCCTACAAATATTTTTACACGCAACTGTTAAAACCCATTCGCACTCAACGAATTATTTATATAGATACAAGTCTCATGTTTAAAAAGTAAGCCCATGTCATAATAATGCAGTCGAAACTAGGTATTAGGGTTCTAGGCAATAGCAAATTTAGTCTACTTTTATGAAAAAGTGGGCGTGGTCATTCACCGATTTTGCTGATTTTTAGTGGGCGTACTGGACCATAGTATATTCCTTAACAAGTTTCTTGATTATATCTTACAAGGTTCTGAAGTTATTAACAGTCGAGTTTGAAAATTGCTTGACTTATAAGTGGGAAGTGTCACGCCCAGTTTTTAAAATTTTTCGTAGTAATTTACAAGATGCAGTGAATGCCGAATTATATCATTCCAGCTATATCAGTCAATGAAAGTTGGGCAGTTAAGTAATTCTACCTAATTTTCACATCACTTTTTGAAAAAGTAGGCGTGGTCGAAAATCGAACTCTCTTATTTTCTAGCGGTATATGTATCATAACAATAGTATACTCAATTTCGCCATTCTAGTAAACACGGTTCTGAAGTTATTAACGTCGACGTTTGAAAATTTGTGGGTGGTGCCGCGCCTCTTTTTTTGAAATTTGCTCAAATCGTCATTCGAACAACCAACTAAATAAAACCTATCAAATTTCATAATTATAAAGCTTTTAGTATTATATTATCTCATTTTATACATTTTTCGATATTTTGGATAACGAAAAAAGGGGCGTGGTTAGAGTTCAAAGAGCTCTATCTTAGCCAGAAAGCAGCCTGTGTGTCTAATAAATATCTAAGTTTTTACTCAAATTATCGTGTCCACTGCCGCATTCGAGCAATAATATCACGGAACCTAAGTTCTTGACCACAAGGATGGCACACCTCTTTTATCGTTTTTAAGTATCTCACTCCACCAATTTTTAACTTCCGAACTCAAGAACTGCATACTCACCTAAACACAAGTACGACACAATATTTGACTGACATCAAGCACACTTATTCACTTTGGTGGCACCTTACCCTCTTCACCTTAGCTTATTAAATTAATTGTGAGCGATTTGCATAAAACAACAACCCTGCTGGAAATTCAGAATCACTAGCTTCTGATTTCAAGTTTCTTGTTAAGAACAAGGACTTAGGTAGTAGTTTGATTGGAACTAGATTTTGACCACACCTTTTCCAAGTGTACCACAGTAATCGCAAAATTAATTTCAAAATAGTCAACTGCACTTAAATGCAAAAGCATTCAATTGGGTTATGTAATGTTCGAAAAAGAGGCCATAGACCTCGAATTTGGAGCTGGAAGCTAGGGATGCCATTTATTTTGTTCTTAATAATCCCGCAATTTTCGGCATATGCTTTTACCATGCTGTATCTGAGTATTCGCTGTTTTCGAATAGTTTAGGTTGAAAAAAGTATAGAAATTAATTGAGCACGGTGGTTCTAAACTAGAATTTTTTCCTACAGGTAATTTACTGTACTATGAATGTACACATGTATGTGTTTTACATGAAACTAAAATATTGAGTGCACTTAAATCATTAAGTGAGTAAATATGAATTTCATATGTATATGACAAATAATGTAGTTGTTGTTTCGCTTGTTTCAACAGCAATTCAAACTCTTCCCTAAGGAGCAGAGCGCCGAAGAGTGTACCACACATCGACATTTCCAATTGTATTCTCTATTGTGTAAGTATAAGTGACTTCTTGTTGCTCTTAACAACCCGCTGAAGTCCAGAAATACAAATGCAAAGGTGCACAGACATAACCTAATTTTTAGAAAGTGCATTTTTGAAAAATTGTGGGCGTGGCAAGGTACCGAAATATCTGATAAATTACGGTATTAGGTACTTTTAACCACTTTAACTTTACCATTAGAAAAGTATTTAAATTAGGTTTCGAAAATATACACTGTATAAATTTTATATTACATTGAAAATTGTTTCCCTCAAAAATAAAAATATACTGAGAAAATACTGAAAAGGTCAAACGTCTTCAGAAAAAAAATGTTAACCCTCCGATGAGTGAGAAGGTCCCTAGGTCCCTTTTTGACGTTTGAAACTGAAATTACTCCTACTTCGGCCACACAACCCCCCCCTAAAGTTACTCTGTATTCCAAGAGTATCTTTTGGAAAAAAATCAAGCCGATCGGATCATTACTTTAGGAGTTATTGAGGTTTTAGTGAGAATAGTACGCGGACGTGACAATAGGCCCGTATGAATTTCACTAATAAATGCATGCAAAAAAAAATTTTTAAAATTTAAAAAATTATTTTTGTGTGTAGAATTTAGTTATAAGCAATAAAAACAAATAAAATCAAAAACAAAAATTTGTATATGAAAAAAACATGATTAACAAAAAAAGGTCCATATGAACCTTTTCACACGGCCGTGAAGTTCAGAACTATCACTCATCGGAGGGTTAAGTAAGGTATATGTATATAAAATATGTAAAAACTAAGATGACATTTTTGTACTTTTTAAAATTTCCCAAAATTGCATTTACTCTTTCCTCTAATTCATCTTTAATATAGAGACTGTATTGAGTCCAGTTATCGCCTATCCAAACTACTATCCAATATTTAATGTAAGAGAGCACCGTTTAGGGCGATGAGAAATACTAGGTTTTTGATGGAGACCCTGCATACTGTACACACATACCTATCCATATCCATTCGCTGCACTCATCGGACAACAATGTTCGCTTATTGTTCACAATCTACTTATTATTTGGTTGTAGTTGTTATTTGCCTCAATATAAAATCGTATTTTTTTAGGTTAAGTACGACAAGCATCGTAAGAGACGAAACAAAATATCATAAATTTGTATGCAAATTTCTGGATTGAATTGTTCATAAACAAGCGAAATTTTCAGCGCAACGCTTTCGGCCATAAGCTACGCAGAGCTTTCACTGCACTGCCACTGCACGTTAAACACCATAGAGATCAAGGAGTATAGCGTTATATACAGTTGTGTTCAATATAAAAGCAGTGAAAAAATTTTCTATCATTTGACGAATATTGCAACAGAATTTAAAGAAAAGGAATTTTCAAAGTTTACACAAAATTCAGGAAAGTTAATTAAATTAAAAAAATGGCTTTCTAACTCTGCAAAATTTTTTGGTAGAGTTTCTAAAAAAATTTCGAGTATGCAGTTTTGTAGCGCAATCAATTGAGTGTAATAACATGCAAGTTAGAAATTTTTCAAAAATTTCCCTGAGTTTTCAGAAGTTTTTTTGAAAACAGCCTCTGCAATAAAAGTTATAGAAATTCAGGGAAAGTTTTGAGCGAGTTCTAGCTTGCACATTATTATACCTAAATTGATTGGACTACAAAACTGTATAAAAAAAATTTCAGATTTGATGGCCATTTTTGAAATTTTAATTATTTTTCCTGAGCTTTGGATGAACTTTGAGATTTCTTTTTGTGTAGATGCTGCTTCGAAATTCTCTATACTTTAAATGAAAATTATTAAAAACAAAGTTTCCTCTTATTTCGTCGAACGGTATCTTACTTAATTGCACTACTATTATATTGAACACGACTGTATATGGATGTGTTTATCCGTATGTAATATTATTTACAACTGAAAATGCTTGTTTGCGACATTAAAAACTCGTAAAATTACAAAGAACAAAAGAGTGAAGTTTTCTTATAACAAGAAGTAAGGAGAGCGCTGTCTTTGGCTAAGACGAAGACTTAATGCTTTTTAGGAATACGAAGCATGATTTTCACTTTCCAATACTCGATTACAGCAATTGAAAACTGCGGGAAATGGGAATGAAGAATGACGATTCAAATCGGGCTCAGTCTAATATTAGTGCTGATACGAAAAGGTCTTTATAGCAGCTGATGAAAGGGAAAATATTTTCCAGATATCTCTGCAACTGAGTGAATAATTTGCATTCAAACAGGCATAAAATAAATAAATAAGCCGACATGGCCAAAATTCACTCAACTCATCGACGTGATAATTTCGATACACGGGTCCATATATTCTTCTTCCCTTATTCACAAACCACTCACCAAAGTTATTATACCATTTCATGAATGGTATAAAAATGTTAGAAGACTGCAATGAGACATTCGCTGCAGCTGAAACGCAAGTGTGCAAAACCAAAAAGTGCAACAACATTTGTCACAGTATGAACGCCTCATCAAATCCTGCGAGCAAACAACTCTCTTCCGCATTTGGCTCATTCCCTCGCATCACGTCGTACAAAACAATGCAATGTTTTGCTATTTTATTGGCGTTCAATGAGCGATAAAGTTTCAACTGTCATTATTTTGTGTGCTGTGTAATGTGATGTAAATGTGCTGGAACTACAACTACAACCACCGGTTTAAGGAAATTACAAAACTATGGCAACGCGAAAGCTGTCGGCGACACAATTTCATTTTGCCGCCAGCGCGAAGTACACAAAACCCATCAAAGCGGATTCAGACACACATTTGGTGTAACGATTAGTGTTGTTGGTTGATGCTTCTTAAAACAGCTGCATGCTCTCATACAAATATTAAACTCGTGTTTGCAGCCTACTTTTTAGTGAAGCAGAAATAAATAGTTGAAGGCTAGGAAAATAACTAAATAGGATATGAAAGAGCCTTCAATTCCAACTCATGAATTTGAAGCAGAGTAAAAAAATCGATAACGACTCAAAGGTCAACTGTCTCACAGAATGAGGTAGGCTCTGTCAAAATCAGATTTGGTTTCAAAATTGAGTATAAGTTCGAGATCTTTCCAATTCGACACCACAATTCCCTCTCCTGAAAGGGTACAAGTCTCAGAAGAACATAATTTTTTGTTGGTTTTAAAGCCCCACAACTTTTCTGAGTAAAGCCGGTGTGACCGTTCTATTCCCGGTACGATTTTACGATGGATCTTGCAGTACGCTAATATACATAGTCATTTGCCAAATATTATAAAGCCGGTAAAAATTAAAGATTTTGCAAGTCTGTCCCTTTTCTTTGTAGAAGGCGGAGAACCCACTGGTTTGGTTAATAAACTATTGTTTATTTGGCCGGAGGAACTTTTTATAGGGTTGCCATTTTATGATTATTTTTATGTACTAAATGAAAGAGATTTTGTTTTGGGTAAAAAGGTGTTGCCCGAAGAATTTTTTACATGGTTGCCACTTATTTTATTTTTTGTAAATTCAGTGAGATGTGGCAATATTTTAAGTAGAACTTTAAAAAAAAAATTGCCATGTATTAAATAAAAGAGATTTTGAAGCGCATATATAAAGAAACATTCTAGTTAGGGTCACCACCTATTTTGTCCTATTGGCATATTCGCTATTATCTCTAAAATATCTGGACATTTCAATAATATTATATAAAAGTTATCTATATATATAAAATAGGATGTATGTAGGTACGTATGTATGTATGTATGTTATAGACTCCGGAACTACCGCGCCGATTTTGTTGATATTTACAGGATAGCTCAGAATCCGGAGAGCGTTTATGTAAAGTTTTATTTCGGGGAGTGGACCAGGGACCGAAATATTCCAAACTTTTTTATTTATACTACGATTTCCTTCAAATTTGGTAGTTTGTTTGTTTGTTTTAACAACAAAATCACTCCCCGAAGGTTTTGGGGAGTGTTGTCGAAATAACAGTCCTTGGCCGGATATGAATCCGGTACGCTCCGGTACTCCCTTGCGGTACTGCCCGACTGTCGTGGGAGCGATTTGGTATGACCAGTGCAACCTTCTAGGTCATGTCATCCCTCCTTCCGAAAGGAAAGAGAAGATGGGTAATGAGAGGTGGGAGGCATCATATCCGTAGATCAACCATCGAGTTGCACATCATTACCTTTGTGCATATTGGTCGCCTCTTACGACCGGTATGCCTACCGCGGGCATATTCTAAGCCCCAACCCGCAGGGGTTGGTAGTCTTTTACTTTTGTTAAAATTTGGGGTAATTTTTTTTTTCGGGAAGTGGCCCGAAATATTCCAAACTTTTTTTTTTTCCCTATTTGGACAGAACAACGTCTGCCGGGTCCTTCTAGTTTACTATAATCTAAGCTGTCTTAAATAAATGTTGCCATCTAGAAGGTTTTAGGCGAGTTGCCACCTATCTAAAATTAAAACAAATAAGATATGACAAAAAATTGGGTATCAAATCAAAGGTACCTTAAGCAGATTTCAGCAAAATATCTCTAAGTAGATTTAAAAAATAGGGTTGCCATCTAATCTCATTACTTTCGATTTTCTGCAAATCTGCTGTTATTTGGGACATGAAGTGAAGTAACTAATTATGACACAGTTGTTAGCTAAAACATTTGCAAAATTATTGAAAAATGTCCTTACTAATGCATAAACTAAACTATATGGCAACCACGAAAAATCTCGAACAAAACTTGGCCTCCCAGTTACTATAGATTGAACGCATATTGCTTTTATACAGAGGTCATTTGTAACTACATAAAGAAATCCATAGACATATATCTAGATATAGAATTATATATCCGTCCTTTTTCAATATTGAAAAGTTCGATTATCGGGTTCCAGCTATTCTTATTCAAATGAATGGCTTTCCAGACGGTTAAACGTCAATCAACAAAAATCAGATAACAACAGCTTGTATGACACTTAAGTGTAAAACCATATTATTTGCATCCTACCCAACTTAAAATAGCATGTTCTATGAACGCCAGCAGCGAGTTTCTATATACAGGTGCATGTACTTAAGTTAGGGTTGGTCAATTTATTTGAGTCATAAGTTCTTGCAGATACTTAGACTACGTGATATTCTCAGCAAAAAAAACGTTCAGCAAGAGCAAGCAAATTAAAGAAAATCTCAAATCGATTTCAAAATAACGACCACCCCAAATAGTTCCATACATATTGTCCCACCCTAATATATATTTAAATATTTAAGTCTACGTAATACGAAGAGAATTTTCACAAGCGATTGAATTTTCTTCTTTCGTCTTCTGCAAGCAAACTGTGTAAGACTTCAGTGCATGAATTTACAACATTGCATATCTTTGACTATATTGGAGTAAGAGAAATTCTCTCGACCCACGAAATTGCGCCCAATTGCCTGACGAAACTCGAAACCCCAATCGCAGTGTTGGTAATGGTGGCAGCCGAAACTTTGAAATTTATTTACTTAATATATTTAAACAGAAATATGGTATACAACACAAAGTATGATAAAATATCTCGCAAATATTTAACAATGCAGTTACAACAACAATAACTAAAATAACAAAAATGTTAACGTTTCAGTGGCAACGACAGCTGCGATATCAGCAACAGCAGCAGCAGCAGTTAACCGCAACAAATATCCTTACCACATAAATATATACCAGTATTAATCTGTATAAGCTATAGGGTGATTCACTAGGGTAGATCTAAAAGGTTTTATCGTATCAGGGTTGCCACTTAGTATAGGTTTAGAAGGTTGCCAGCTTTGTGGTATATTTACGAACTTTCATATATTTATAATGGTGAAGAATCGGGCTAAATATTGACTGAAAACTAATATGGAGATATTTGATATCAATGACATTCTTGCGGTTACGGAAAAAGGGGGCGTGGCACCTGCCATTCAAACATAATTTTTCAACATTAATATATGTATTCAAAAGAGTTTAATCTAGGTTCATACAAATTTCTATGAAGACATTCGATATTCATACTCACCGAAAAAATGGGAGTTATCGGAAAGGGGGCGTGGCATCTCCCATAAAAAACTAGTTTTTACAGGTACGGAGCTGAAAGTTGGTATGGAAATATTGGATATCAATACCATACTCACCGAAACAAATGAAAGTTATCAAAGAAGGAGGCGTGGCATCTGCCATACACATTTTTTTCAAGCAAGCCTTAGAAAAATGATTATTCGAACACCCCAGCAAGCGGCCACAAAAAAGAATTGAATCTTATATAAGTCTTATTAATTATTATGAAAGCTCAAAGTATGAGACAAAGCTCAAATTTCTATCCAGGAATTTCTTTCGAATACACCGAGAATGTGATTCTTTCTATGGGATCTACACTACCGAATGATATAACAGGGAGGTATTATGAGAGACTTATAAGAAGAGAGGACTTTCTTTTTCGATACCCTACTATGGAAGGACACAGAGGAAGTCCCTTACTACTCCTTCTGCCTTCTTTAGCGATTTCTAGGGGTTATGAGTTAACAGTGTTACCTAATGTTCAAAAATTATAAGAGATGTTGTTATCACTAACACAATTTTGTATTGGGAACATTCGGTACACAGTACAGTGGTAACACACAAAAAAGCATTAAAGCAAATGCGTCCCACAGCCACGCTTACACAACTGCTGCCACAGCTGCAACTTTGTGCGTACTCAATGTAAATATTTATGAATAACCACAGTTTCATTGTAATAATAATTTCATATTATGCCCAAAACGAAAATGGTTTAAAACGCTTCCTTGTATGAGTGCGTGTGCAGGCTGAAATGCTCAAATGTAAAATAAAATGAAATAAATAAAAATTATAATATTCAAATATTTATTTATTACACATTTTACTTATCAAGAGTTTGGCAAAGCACTTTGTTGATTCGGCGCGTTTATTGTTTAGTTATTTTTGGAATTTATAAAATTAAATTTGTTGGCAAACATACATAACTGACAGTTTATCCGTTTTGTAAATTTGCGTTTTAAAGCAACATCTGAGGCAATTTCAAGCACAAAACTATGGTTCGCTTTACAAAAAAAATTTAAAAACTGCTTTGCTCGGAGGTTGCCGTATTGTTTAGTATTTTAGATACTTATCAGCAAAGAACATCCTAAGTGGCAGCACATAAGTAAAAGAGCTGGAACTATATTCAAGCAAACAGTTTAATCATTTTAGAAGTAATCGGGTATGAAAAAATATATATAGGTATGTATAATCGAATCAAGTGGCTTAAAAATATTTTGTGTGAAATACGACTTAAATAAGCTTTCATTTGATACCCATATTGGCATGTTTTATTAATTTTTTTTTCTAAGTGGCAACGCTGTAAAAACATTCTTAGTCACAAAACTTAAGTGATATAGCTTATATAGTGCCACATAACCTACATATGTATGTATTTAAATATTACCATAAAAAATTAAGTATGTAAAAAATATAAAAAAATAACAGGATAGGGTGGCAACCCTAGTTGGCATCCCTACCTTGAAATATTTTTGCTTAAATGCGATGCAAAATACCTTTAGTTTAAGCCGCATATTTTAACAAATATTTAAATAATTCAAATAGGTGGCAACCCTGTACATATCTTCTAGCGGCTTAGGTAGAAGCGCATAAAATGTAGTATGTTATCCATTTTCAAAAGTTCCTTCAAATAGGTCGGGTCCTTTTAGAGACAATAGCGGATATGCCAATAAATAGATATGCATATTTTGGAAATAGGTGGCAACCCTAACAAAAAGGACTTTTGGTTGAAATACATCGTAAGATTATTTATATTTTCAAATAGATGGCATCCTCTTAAGAAAATAATGGTACAATCAAGAGGATAGACGGACGTTAGACATGTGTGCAAAAAGCACTTGGTGATGCTGATCAAAGGCTTTTTTTTATCGATTAGGCAGCTCATGGAAACAAAAAACATCAATCGAAACAGGAACTTGTATTGCTCACTAGAAAAACACTATTCTGCTAATTGAACACTATAAAGCTGAACTAATTTCAAATTTCGTTTTATTTATTTGTATGCTGCGTATTGGAAAACACGAACTCAAATTCTATGCCAATAAATTGATTACAGTATTTGCATATAATTATGCGCCCCAATGGCAAGCCAAAATGTTAAAAGGGAAACAAATAAGCCGACAAATTAAATGCAACAAAACACATGAGCCACTGATTTATAACTCAAATGTAAGCCAATGTTGTACCCACAAATTAATATTTCTTGCAAATTATACACGAATTTAAGAGAATTTGTCACCAAACAAAAAAAAGGTGGCAAAATTGCTGCTAGGTATAAACTTGAGATTGTGATTACAAAGCTTACCTTTAATTAATTATAATACTTTGCAATAAAGCTCTAGAACTTACCTGAAATAAAAGAAAAAAAATTATATTAGTTTGTTTTATAATATTTATAATACAGGGCTTGATCCCATATAAGGAGCGACCAAGAATAGCTAGCGTTTCTCGATTATTGAGTTATAGCAGTAAAATCTTAAGTACAATAACAACTGCACAACGACCACGCCCTCTAAACTAGTGGGCAGTTAAAATAAAATAAATCCATGGACCTATGCTACTATTAAAATCAAAAGAAAATCTGTTTTTTTGGATTTCCGTTTGCTAATTTTTTTTCGAATAAAAACAAGCATAAGTTTTCGAATTAGCAAGTACCAAATTTTGTACAATCGAAAGTGGAATAAATCATATCCGAAGGAAACAGAATGAAACTTGAACAATGTACGTGTTCTACTCGAAAATAGCAGAGTACGAATAACTCGAAAGCGAACAAGTTTTCTTTCGAATAGAACTACAGAGAACTACGGAGTAAGAGCCAAGGTTGCTAAGGCTATAAAGTATTGGCAAGTTTGAATGAGATGCACTACACGGCAGAGCTTAACAATAATGGTCATGGTTGTGCAAGGCTTCGCTAAATATACATATAATACAATTGTCTCTACTTCCAACAGAGATTATAAATAATTATTAACCATATAAATGGTTACATGTCATGTATTGTTTTCGATTGATATTTTCGAATTTTCCGTTATTAAATCGTTTAAAATTTTTTCCAAGTTATTGTTTTGAAAGTGAAATAAAATTTAATCATTTTTCCGGAGTTCGCCTTTTCCCTTGTTTTTTATAGTTCACAATAAAAACAAAAAACGCTGGTTCAGTTTTTCGGAATTGTAATTATTTTCACAATTGTATTATATTGGGATAAGAGCGCTGTTCACTGGGTATTTTATGTTATGCGAATGAATGAAGATGCAACCTACAAAGATGTTCTATGATTTGGAGTCAACAATCGATAAAAAAAATCGTGTTAGAAATATTTGGGATTGTTTCTGTTGAAGCAACAACAACATGTGCTTTAAAGAAACTCTTCAGTGGAAATGTAGAACCTGAACTGCAATTAAATAAAGATAAAATATTTTCTGCTTCAAGGCTGTTGATGACTAAATTTGTAACTTAATGAAAATCATAAGATATATAATAATGATTAAGACATGATTGAATTGCATTGATGATAATGATTATTATGATGATGATTCTATCAAAAAGCAATGTAATAAACTGAGAAACAATTCATGATTGCACTTTTATTATGGCGCTACTATGGCTCTTGATGACGATGTAGTTGTGTTAAGCAACAACAATGGCAAAATTATTATTATTAATGCAGCTACTGCAATAACAATAAATTTGCTTGAAGAATAATAGCAGCTTGCAAAGCAATAAGATAGTATATGAGTTATTTGTATGAATGTTATGCACTTAAGCAGGGCTGATTGAAAGCTCAACATAGTTGATGATCAAATTATTTCAAAGCTGCAATCAGGTCTTCGTCTTTGTTGGAAGTGGAAGGTTCTTCGGAGTTACTAAGTGGCTGAAATTATTACTGTTATGATTAGCTGGATGTTGGTCTTTGGACCATGGCTTGTTTTCATATGAAGCCCTGGTCGATGGACTGTAAACTTGAAATAAAATACAAAAATATCTTAATAACAATAAGAAGGGAAGGCACATATCAACCGCCCCTTTTAAATGCATCAATTGAATTATAAAAATTCCTGTCTAATATATATACGAACATATATATGAAACTCAAACACGCGCCATTCATAATAAAAAAGGAATAATCACTGCAAAACAACTACAAAAGTATATACAACAACAGTAGAGCAATAACCACCATGAAACAGTTAGCAAACCCAACAAAGAAAAATAAAAACAATCGAAAACAATACATTAAATTGAAAGAAAAAAAGTGAAATTGTGGAAACTACATACAAATGGAGAAGACAAAAGAGATCGACATAGAAGTAGGAAATGAGTAACAGCAGAGGAATCATCATTTGCCATGCGTCACTATGTTGATGAGTCTGAACATTCTTCAACGGTTTCCGTTTTAAAAACAACACAACAATCGCATAGTAATAATAACGGGAGAAACCAAGCACAACTGCAGCAACAAAATAATAGCAACACCAGCAATGAGCAATTCATCCAGCTGCCGCGCAATGTATCATCATCAGGACTATCGAAACGGTTAGATAGATGGATGGATGTATGGATAACTGCTGAGCAGGCAAAGCACTCATGCTTACTCTTACAAGGCAATGGCGCACAGTGTTTTATTTTGAGGTCAATGGGGCATTGATGAAACTGCAGTATATTTGCAAATCAATGGGTTGATGGGGTTTGGATGTGTATTGCTTTTAAGATGGAACGGAAGCAGAAAAACAATGTGTCTACTCATTTAATTCAAATTCATGAATTTGCATTACTCCGTATAATTAAATTAAGCTAGGCAGATAAAGATAAAAATAAACGAGGTAGATAAAACTACTAAACACAAAATTATTGGAGTCCAAACATAAAAAAGTAAAAAATAAAATAAAATAAAATAAAATAGAATATAACATAAACTAAAATAAAATAAAATAAAATAGAATAAAATAAAATAAAATAAAATAAAATAAAATAAAATAAAATAAAATAAAATAAAATAAAATAAAATAAAATAAAATAAAATAAAATAAAATAAAATAAAATAAAATAAAATAAAATAAATTAAAATAAAATAAAATAAAATAAAATAAAATAAAATAAAATAAAATAAAAAAAATAAAATAAAATAAAATATAAAAAAATAAATAAAATAAAATGCTATATGTAAAATATAACAAAATAAAATAAAATAAAATAAAATAAAATAAAATGAAATAAAATAAAATAAAATAAAATAAAATTAAAAAAAAATAAAATAAAATAAAATAAAATAAAACAAAATAAAATAAAATAAAATGACATAAAATATAACAAATTAAAATAAAATATAATAAAAATAAAATAAACTAAACTAAACTAAAATAAAATAAAATAGAATAAAATAAAATAAAATAAAATAAAATAAAATAAAATAAAATAAAATAAAATAAAAGAAAATAAAATAAAATAAAATAAAATAAAATAAAATAAAATAAAATGAAATAGAATAGAATAAAATAAAATAAAATAAAATTTAAAAAATCAGCTAAAACGTTTCTATAAAAATGGCTAGTTTTAGTTAGACGCATCTCGTAATCCCTTGGATAAAATTTCAGTCTTATATAATTCAAATGTATTTTTGATATTTTATATATTATCATACTTTATATGTGTATTAACCGGTAGCATACCATACCGGTAACAAGGATAAGTCCCAGACCATCCGCTACTCTTGCTGTAACTATTTTTTGCTGTTGTGGCACATCATAACTAATCCGACAAGTACATAAAAATCTGTACGGCAAGTAAAATGGAGCAATCACTTTTTAATTAATATTGAAGGCGGTGAAGGTTTTGCTGTTTTTTATGCTCCTCTATTGTCTCACTCACAATTACTCAACGCTGCAATAAAGTGAATAAATATATGTACATGCGTACAAGTACAGTGGGACCTTGATCGAATGGACATTTGTGAACACGAGAGCATAGCAATACAGAACGTTTGTTGAGAACTATGTTAGCCGTATCTGGAGCATATGGATACGACTGAAACATTCCGATTTTTGCTATTTAAAGTTCTGGAAAGAAAATTTCTGCTTACTCGATGTTGGAAAGTATCTACCACTACCCGTATATGATGATGTGAGAATGGTAATGCCCTGGCCCATATATGCAGTTGAACCAAACCCCACTGGTTCATAAAATCATGAACGGTGTAGAAATTAGACGTGATGGCCCGTACAAATTTAACTAGTTATGCAAACGACTGTTGCCCTCTTCCTCTATCAATCTGTCTAAACTATCGAGCTCACACTGTACTTAGTCACTAAACATTTTGTACACAACCGACAGCAAAATGATTTTCATTATAGCTTTTATTATTATTTTGTGTTAATTTGCTATATTCTACTTGAACATATAAGTATGTACATAGTTTTTTATGCACTTTGTTCATTGTTTAATTTCTTTTAATAACAGCGATTGCTGTTGTCTATTGTTGGCCATTTGTTTTACAATCGCATAATAATACACCGTCATACTAAAGCATAATCTCGACTCCTTTGCTTGTGGTAGCAACCGCCCACCATACTCTTCCGGTTAGTTAGTATTTATTTATTGTTGAATTCTAATCTTCATTGGCAAAATTGAAAATGATTTGGCAAGTAACCAAAAACAACAACTATTTATATAAACACCCACCGATAGTTTTTAATTTTTCAGCATAATCTTCTTCTAGCGCGTTGATTTCAATTCCTTCCAAATAATAGGGAGGCATTGGTTTTACTGGGAACCTCTTCTCTTGACTCCAAAATCTCTTACCGTCCGTTCTTGAGGGGTATACGATCAGGGTGGTTTTCTGGTTGTGAACATGATATGTGGACGACATCTGTCCCAAGATAGTTTGTAAGATTATATTCCCCTCTAGGAAGGCCTGGAAAGAAGAGGAATTGACTCATAAATGCGAAATTTCTGAGTCTGGCAGACTCAATCTTCGCTATTCAGGAGTTCTGCATGGCATTATTGGTGATAGAATAACAATTTTCCATAAAAAGCCAGTCAGCTCTTCGGGTTCTCTGGCCAACAACGAATACATCGAGCCTAGTTAGTCAGTGCAGGGAATGGATCATGAACCTGGCTAGTCGACATATCGTTTCGTGCCGGACCATTGTAACATAGAGAAAACTTAATTGGTCAATCAGCGGGCACGGCGTGGATCCACTCTTGATGTCTCAGAGTCGAAGGTCCTTGCATGCCTGGAACTTATCAAGGGTCGGATCTCTTAGCACTGGCTTAGCGAATCTAGGAATAGGTGGAAGCGTCTGTCGAGTGTTAAGGAGTCTGTGATCCATCTACGACGAGGAATGAATATAAAGAACCTTTCCAAAAAGCATTTGAAGTTTTTGAACTCAAGGGCATTTGATTGAAGAAATCCCCACTTTGCTGATGTAAGTCAGTTAAAATATGAGAGAACCATTGGGTTATACTGGATCAAGCACTATCATGGCGCAGTACTTTTTTGAACATTCCAAATATTATATCGGTTCTGACTCCAAATATTTTATGATTTGCCCTTCTGAGAGATGGCTACCAATGTAATATAACTATTCTAGATTAATCATTTACACTGGAGCTGGGGCTGAAATAGTAACAGAACGGAAACCGGAACCGGAACCAGAACCAGAACCAGAAACTAAACCGTAACTAAACCGGAGACTAATGCAGCAAATAGAAAACGAAAGCGAAGTCGGTGCCGAAATTGAAACCAAATCAAAGCCCAAATTGAAATCTCTATGACACTTAAGCATGCGCCGTAACCAATATAACTTTATATGCTATATTATGCTCTGTTATGTCATAAATAAGAAAACATCAATTAAACTAGAATTACTTGTTTTATATGATTCGATGAAAAAGCAACAAAAGAACTAGCTACTTTTCCTGTTACTAAAAAAAAGTGCGATAAAAAAGTGGACAGCAATTTACTGTTTTCTAATTAACGAAGGAGCGTTGAGAAAGCAGAAAGGAAAGGAAAAACTTTCAACAACCATAAACCAAGAGAATAACGACAGAGAACAAGGACAATCAGCCAACCAAAATAACGGTTTTCAAACGGACATACTCAAAGGAAACAAAAAATACAACAAACTAAGATATAAGTACATGAATATATATGTATGTGTGTGTGCTATATGTTTATATGTACATATATATAAACGCACACCAGAAATATTAATAATGGAATTTAATGTCATAAACCACTCAACAACATACAATTTTAAGCTCCAAAACCAACAAAATAAAAATAAAAAAATAAAAGCAATAATAACAGCAAAGAACACAACAATAACGGGATACCACGACAAGAAAAATGTTAAAATTAAAAAAATAGAAATAGTTAGCTAGTAAAAGCTAGATGGCAACAAGGACACAAGAACTGCAAAGGATGCAGTTTATGAGAAAATGTTGGACAGGGAATACATAGTTTAATGTGCATACAGGTTACCCTGACCGGAATTGGGTTCTACAAATTTGGGAAATCGCAGCAGGTGAACATATTATCAGTTGGAATAAATCTCAAGTCGCGCTCAAGAGAATCGAAAATATCCCTTTGACCCTTTACCAAATGATAACAAAATTCGATCTTCACGTATGAAGAATAGCTACATTCACCTCATAACTGTAAAAATCAGAGTTACTTTGCTACAGAAGTAAAAATCGCTCAGAAGATCTGACGTTTCGTTATTAGGTGGGATTATTCTGATGAAAATGTGTACCACTATAATGCCAAGAGTTAGAATTTCTTCGCTCTCCGGTAAGAAAATAGATCGTGTATGTGCACGAAGAGCTTTGGTCATACTTCATTCTTGATACATAAATTGATTACAATAACAAAATATTTGATCACTTGTGTGCAATCTAAAAAAAGTTTTGCTTTCAACATAAATAACATAAAATAAAATAAAATCAAATAAAATAAAATAAAATAAAATAAAATAAAATAAAATAAAATAAAATAAAATAAAATAAAATAAAATGAAATAAAGTAAAATAAAATAAAATAAAATAAAATAAAAAATTAAATAAAATAAAATAAAATAAAATAAAATAAAATAAAATAAAATAAAATAAAATAAAATAATTTGTAAGTTTTTGCAAGCTCGAGACCAAATAAACAATAATTCGTAATGAATTTAATTGTCAGTTTTTTGGGAAAAATTGATAATTGGAGAAAAATTACAAAGGAAAAATCAACAGCGATGGATAGGATTACATGTTTCAGAGTTTCCAGGCTCATCATCAGATCCCTTTTCGGACACGGATTCGAACTCGTGTCTGCACCAAAGCCGCTGTTAGAAAATTCCAACACTAAGCAATGATGCACTGTGACGTCACAATGCACTTATCTCCACTTCAATTAATTCCCTTTTTGTTTTGTTTTGTTCTTGCCAACTGTATACACAAAATTTCTTAAGACATGCAGCCTATATGTTATGATGTGTGTTGGACTTGTTGTTTGTACATATTTACATATGTACGTAAACCCGTGCTATGGTTTCAATGTATTTGTTGTTGGATTTTTGCGGTCTATTTTGTTTACATATTTGTAAGTTTTTGCAAGCTCGAGACCAAATAAACAATAATTCGTAATGAATTTAATTGTCAGTCACATCATAACATATAGGCTGCATGTCTTAAGAAATTTTGTGTATACAGTTGGCAAGAACAAAACAAAACAAAAAGGGAATTAATTGAAGTGGAGATAAGTGCATTGTGACGTCACAGGGCATCATTGCTTAGTGTTGGAATTTTCTAACAGCGGCTTTGGTGCAGACACGAGTTCGAATCCGTGTCCGAAAAGGGATCTGATGATGAGCCTGGAAACTCTGAAACATGTAATCCTATCCATCGCTGTTGATTTTTCCTTTGTAATTTTTCTCCAATTATCAATTTTTCCCAAAAAACTGACAATTAAATTCATTACGAATTATTGTTTATTTGGTCTCGAGCTTGCAAAAACTTACTAAAATAAAATAAAATAAAACAAAATAAAATGAAATAAAATAAAATAAAATAAAATAGAATAGAATAAAATAAAATAAAATAAAACAAGTAAAGCAATGTCTTTGGGTTTGAGGGTTTACACCTTTCATGAGTATACATCACGGTCTCTAGTGTACGATCCTTACTTACAGTAAGTATTTACTTGTAAAATTCGACTGTCTTTGTAGTATTGCTAAGTCTGGATATACATGCTAGTGCATACATTTTTAATCCTGTTAAGGTATTTTAATAACCAACTTTTGATTGCCATATATTTATGAATCAGCCTGTAACTCCTAAACTAAGTACATATGTACACACATATTTTTATTTACTTCGGAACGCGATTCATGCAACTATAAATTTTATAATAGCTAATGGGCAACGAGCACTCTTTAATACCAACTCTGGGACTGGATAGAGGCAATGGAGTTGACAAATGGCTCACTGCTGCCATGTCCATGCGCTGCCTAACACACACGTCCATGCATACTTTCATAACTCTTTGCAAAGTCGCGGGGCACAAAAAAAATGCATTCAACAGTACTCCATTTAACATTTACCAACAGCGCGAAATAAGCTACCACCCGCCTGTGTTGCTATTATTTCCTGTCACAACATAGAATTTTCTTGTTGTCCTTATTTCTATTTCTATTGAAACTTCTATGTCTAATGCAATATTTCTTTCAAGCTTTTCGCAATATTTCTTCTTTCATAGCCATATATTTTCATACCAAATTTAACGTGGTTCTTACTTCGTTGGGTTAGTTTGTTTTATGGGGAAAGTCTGTATCGAATCTAGGCTTGACTAGATGTGTCAAGTTATAGAAAATTCTGTTCTGTCAAGTTATAGGGCTGCCGGACTGACCTCAGTATGAGGGTGTTTCGATTTTCCTACAGAACATTCGCGTTTAAGCCAATCAAAATTTAGTCCCACTTTGGAACTGGTACCAACCGAAGTAGTTCTATGTCGCACTTTGGAACTGTTTCCTAACTAAAAATGTATCTCCTCGTTTCCTGCTGGGTACTTCAATGCTTTTTTTTATAATCATGTAATAAAACGTACATTTTTATAAAGCGAATATTTTTATGTTTAACAATATCTTAGGACTTTCGTTAAATCTGCCCAGCCTGCCAACACTAATTCTCGCCTTTGTCACTAACAAGCTTAGGAGCTTTAAAATAGAAATTTTCTCTAATTTTTGTCTGTATGCATATACAACATTTTCTTGCAATTAATAAAAAAAACTGTCAATATTTTCTTGTAATTACGCGAAATTAACAAAGTGAACAATTTGCCTTTTCTGACTCTGTAGTAAACAGGGCATGCCTGTCTTTGAAGTGCGCAAGATTTCGCATTACTTTAATTAGAAAAATGTCAAGCCACAGCCTGCAAAGGTATAATTATAGCTAAGAAAATAGGGGAGAGTAAAGAAATGTGAATGAAGGCAGCACAAAGCTGATTTGAGGCTTCGTCTTGGTGAATGGTCATTAGAAAAATGTCATATTAATAAATTTTCCTGTTTACGCTGTTTACTTTTTTGTTGAGGAAATGGAAGTGTCAATATATTTTAAGATAACATCTGCGTTTCGCTAGCGGAACCACCTAGTAGAGCTACCTTCATCGATTTACATACTTGCCTTGTAATACAGACAAGATACCGATATCGCTTCCTCAACACCCAGTTTCGACAGCAAACTAACATAGTTATCCCACGACAAATAAATATATTTTTTTTAATGTCCAATGAGTATATCATGATATGAAATAGAAGATAGTTCCATTGTTCCATTGCCACAAATAGGTTGAGAATCCTACTTTAATTTTGAATAAAAAACAAAAGAGACTAGTTTGCATTCAAGCCGACAGACGGACATGGCTAAATCAACTCAGCTCAGTGCGCTAATCATTTCTGCATACTTAATGGGGGTTCTATCTCTTCTTCTTCCCATACTTAGAAACAACGGACCAAAGTTATAATGAGATTTCATGTTCATGAAAGGTATAATAAATAATTGATATTCTTTAGGTGTCAAAAAAAGGCCCTTGGAGCGATAAAACCGACTGACGACAGTCAGTCCTAATGTAACTTTTCCAGGTGTAATTCCAAGAAGAATTGTTAGAAGAATTTTGTTGGGCAAGAGTTGACGGTTTCTGTCACTCCAGTAATGGGCTTAATTGAAACAACTAAACAGACCGGTTTAATCTGGATTAAAATTAAAAATCAGTTATATAAAACTGCTCTATTAATTTAACAGATTAATTGTGATAATCAAGCGTTTTAGAATAATTAATCGATTAGAATTAAATATTGTGTTCGAATAATGAGATTTATTTCGTTTGCAAGTTTAATCCTAGGATTAATCAAATTAATCGAAATTTTAATTTGATTACTTTTATTGATTATGTGCGATTAACGATGATTTATAACAAATTTTAAATATTTCAATATTAATTAAAATTAAAATTTTTTACAATTTTGAGTTTTTTTATAAATTCATCCAAAAAAAATTATATATTCCCAACAAACTATAGGAGTTATACATGAGTCAAAAAGGAGTCCTAAATGAGAGCGTTTATACTCTTTATGAGCTCGTTTTAGGGTATTTCCCTTCTTGTGATTGTCGTCCGATATGAGCGTGATTCAATCCATATAACATAAGATCTTGAATAATAGTTATATGGGACACCTTTTTTCGTCATAAACGGCACTTATTAATCCTTCTTAATTGCAATTAATCAAAAAATTTAATCAAATTGAAGTTATGATTTATTTGATTAATCCTAGGATTAAATTTGAAAACGAAATAAATTCTCATTAATTTTCAAAATTTAATCCTAAGCGATTAATTATTCTAAAAATGTTCGATTATCATAATTAATCAACTATTATAAAAATAACAAAAATTATAATTTGATAACACAGCCCCACAGAAAAAAAAAGTGGTAAGTTCATTGCACATTTATGCTTTTATTCTCAGATTGTTTATAGACCTGAATCATTATTTGATATATAAAGTTTAAGGTACTAGTGTGTCAAAGTTATTTTTTGCACATTTTTAAAAAGTTGGGCCTTCAACCTCTTCGTAGACTAAAAGACTGTAAAGATGTTCCTGCCACTGGTATTGACCCCATTATCTTTTGAGGAAGGCAAGTTACTATACTACCCGCAATACTACACCAACTGTTGAGTTTTCCTACTGTCTTATTAAATATTTATTTATTTTGTTGTCTTACTAAGTATAATACTCGTAAAAATAAAGTTTACACAACATTGTAGGTATAGGAGCGTTTCTGTTCACATCGCACATTTTACAGAAACAAGCATGTCACCCTATTTATTGACTAAAAGAATTTTCTACCCAAAAAGTCATAAATAAAGCTGCGAAATGTGTTTTACTCCTGCTCAAAGTTTATTTTGTTTAACTAACCCTTTTTCACGCTTCACTTATGAACGAGGAAAAACAACAATAAAAACATATTTCATAGGCTAGTTCTTTGATACAAAAAAATGTCAGGGAAGCAAACCCGATAGCAAAATCAATTACACCAATTAAAGCTTTAGAAATACATATATAAAAAAAAAATCCATAAAAAGATAAAATATCTGTCAACTCACCACAACTGGTATAACACAATAAACGCAAGGATGCCCAGCAGCAGCAGCAGCGGCAACAGTGGGCAAACCGTAAGCGTTCACACACAAATGATCCGTTTTAAAAATCTTTGTTGGCGGCGGCTGAGCCAATATCGATGACGATGAAGCCGCCAGCGATGCGGAGGAGCACGTATACAGCAGCTGTTGCTGCTGTGATTGTTGTGTGTGCGACAGTTGGTGGTGTTGTTGGTACTGTTGACGTGAAATTAAAGCAGCAGCAGCAGCAGCAGTATTTGTACGCTGTAAATACGCTTGTTTTTGCTGTTGCTGTTGCTGTTGCTGTTGTTGATTAAAAAAATCGATACCAATTGGTATTGCTGTTGTTGTTGCTGCTGCTGTTGATGATGTAGTACTTATGACTGGTGTATATGCTGAACTAGCAACAACAAAATTGCCAACTGCTGCGCTACTACTAACGTTTGCTGTTGCTTCAACTGTTGTTGTTGTTGTTGGTGCTGCTGTTGCAGTTTGTGTTGGCGCTAGAAATGCGTTTGTTGTTGTTGCGTTTGTATTTATGCTGCTATTCGCTGTACAATTTGTTGTTGTTTGTGTAACAATTGTTATAACAACTGTTGCTGTTGTTGCCGATTCTGCTGTGGTTGCCGCCGCTGCTGCCGCTACTGTTACTCCTGCTGCTACTGCTGCTGCTGTTGCTGTTGTTCCTTCTGTTGTTGCTGTTGTTGTTGCTTCTGTTGTTGGTGCAGCCGATAAAATGAGCTGCTTATGTGGAATGGGGACTGGAGAGGTTTTCCTTTTTATAGACGCAATTTTAGTGCTTATTGTTGGCACGTTGGCGATAAAGCTGGTTGCTCTTGTAGTCGTTGTTGTTGTTGGTGTTGTGGTTATTGACGGGGTGGTGGTGTGTATTATGGGTGTGGCGGATGGGTATCGGTACTCGTATTTATATACGTAAGTAATGTTGTTAATTGTATTTGGTTCACTAGACAATGACGAAGTTGTTTGGCAAATTTATTGACTGCCAATTTAATCAATATTAACGGGAATTTGTGTTTCACTTCGGGTTTTTCATGGGCTGATGTAGCTGTTGAATAATTCTTTATAAAGTATTTTAGGGTTATTGAGCAAAAATTACGATTCTACACTTTTTCGGAGTATTCGGAGTTGACTGTTAAACAGTGGTTTGCACACACTTTCAATTGAGCTGTTCAAATGATTTTCGGAATTGTTTTCCAACGGTAATTTTTCGTATATTACTTTCGGCGTATTTTTCAAATTTTAATTATTTAAGAAACTAATTTAGTTTGTTAAATGGATATCTTCCAAATCTTGCAAAGTGTTTTCGGAGTACTTTGGAAATGATTTAGGAGTATAATACTATATTTTCGGAGTACTTTAGGAATAATTTCGGAGTATTTTCGGAGTATTGTATTTTTTAAGGAAATTTCATTACTTTCTGTTCACAAAACATTTATTTTGGGTTAATAACCACCTTTTTCTTTAATTTGCTGTAACTTGGAATATTTTCGCACTATTTTCGTAGTAATTTTTCTTTATGCAGTATTTCAGTAGCATGCGTTGAGTCAACGCCGTTGACATAGAAATGGTAAGCAAAATTTTCCAAATGCTCACTTTAATTCAAGTTTATTCCACTGCATTCCTACTTTGAAAAACGTTTCTCAACTTTATATTTTAACTTTTCAAAAATTTGTTTACAACAATTTCACTTTTTATCTAAGATCTTTAATAGACTTTTCGCTTTACTTTCCACAAACACTCAAAAATTTTCGATTTTGTAAACTTTTTTGTTACTACACGTTGAAACAAGTTTTCGGAAAATGTTTTTTAAACTTTTCGGAATTTTTAATTAATAAATTTTTTTTTTTTAATATTTTTAAATTTTTTTTTTCGATTTTGTTTGAATATACTACTGACTCTCTTTAGCACATATGTAATTCTATGGATTTACGCTTTCAACTACAAACATTTCATTTCCTTTTAACTGCCACTTTTGTTTACGTGTTTCACAAAACTTTATTACTCACTTTCAATTTTAGTAAATCTGAAATCTTTTTCTATAGATTTTTAAAATCTCTGATAGTTTATTTTAATTTTCTAAAATTTTAGGTTATTGCACTATTTCTCTAATTTCAAAATTTTATTCTCTCTTTATTTGTTGATTTCTCTGTAACTTTTCGTTGCTGCGTTTCGTTATAAATTCCATTTGTTAAAATCTTTATTTTCCAGTAATTTTTCGGTATTTGTCAGCGATGGGAACTCAAACTTGAACTCAAACGCCTTAGTTTAAGGTTACAAAATTTTTTAAGTTTGATTTATTTTTCTTTCCACATCAAAATACTTCAGCTTTTTAACTGTAATTCTCCCACAAATATTTTAAAATGGATAAATATCAAATATCAGTCGCTTTTTTCGAAAAATTTAGCAATGTATTTTTTAGATTTACTTTCTAGACGAGATTTTTTAAATTTCTTAAAATATTTTTAGGACATTTTTTTGTTATTTTTAAAAATTGTTTTCAATGAAAATTTTAAAGCTACCTGTAACTTATTTTTATTTCCCTCGCAAATTGTAATACTCACTTCCCTTACCACCTAACCTAAATTTTCATATCAAATTTTTAAATAAAAACTTTTTTTAGAAAACAGCTGACATCATTTTTTTTATTTAAAATTATAACCTTATTTAGAATAATTTATTATGATTTCTTATATTCTTCTTTGAAAAATTTTTTTTTACTTTTCTACTTTTCAAAAAAAAATCTTTAAACATTTTTTTCCAAATTTGGTTTTTATAACATTTTTCCGATCACCCTTCCAAGCTCAAGAGTAAGAGCTTAATACAACAACATTTCCGTGGGTCTTCAGAGAAAAGACACTATTGTGACTATTACCAGGTTGAAAAGCAAAGATAAGCCGAGGCCAGAGCTGAGTGCAGGCTTAGATCTTAGGGTGTCAGATCAGTGGGTGTCCAAAGTAAGAGGTCAATGTCCGGCCCATTTTAAATGATTTTTGGATTTCTGCGCCATCTAGCGGAGTTTTTATTGCATTCTGACTGGGCTCTGAGTATTTTCTAAATTACACGTACTATAATGGCCGAGTTTTTGTATCAATTTTTTTATTCGGACAAATTTATTAGGGCGCTCAGATGTGTATAACGGCTCCGAACAGCATATGCTTAAGCATGGCTCGATTTTATTTTGGACAGAAAATTTTTTTTTTTAAAATTCTGCCATTTTTTCTGTGTTTTTTTTTTTATTTATTTCCCATCAAAATTTTTTTGAAATATTTCCATTTACATTTTTGAAAAAAAAAAAAAAATTTTTGATCAAAGCAATGCTTCAATTCAATGCATTTTCAAATATATCGCTTGCAGAGCAGCTCTAAAATTCAATTATAATTATTTTTTTTTTTTTTCAAAATTTAAATTTTCATATCTCCAATTATCGCACTGCAATTTCACTTATACATTTCTTAGCAAATTACTCACCTCGTAGTCAAGTTTTTAAATTTCAAATATGTATTTAATCTTATTTAAGCTAACACTTTTGTGGTGCTAACATACAACGCTAATGCACACGAAACGCAAATAAAATGCTCTTACGTTTATAGTAGTTTTCTTATGACAACAACAACAACACTTAATAAAAGCTATGCTTTTTTGTAGCAGCACCAAAAATTAGTTTTAAATACTAATGGAATACAATTAACAGCTATACGACGGAATTATTTGTCTACTTAAATTTTTGTTAAATACGTTCGCCAAATTTTTAAATTTTTTTTATATTTAAATGTTGATTTTATTTCAAAAAAAATGTTTCTAAATTTTTTTTTTATTTTGAATTTTTTTTTTTTTCAAAAATTTTTTTTCTAAATTTTTTTAAATTTTTTCCAATTTATTTTTTTTTTTTTGTTTGTAGCGATTTGTATTAATTTATTTAAATCACTTCAAATTGTTTACTAAATTTTTATTATTTTTTTTCAAGTTATTTCTTTTGTAAACACTTCATCCGTGCGTTTTTTTAATTTTAATTAAACATTTTTTAGCTCACTTTTCGTTTATTTTTTTTTTATTTATTTTACTTTCGCGTTTTTGTTATAATTTTCTTTTTTTTTGTTTCTTTTTGTTGAATTTGTACACATAAATGGACAATTATTTCTTACTAACCGCACGTAAGCAGGAACAAAGAAACACTCACACACATATACACATGTAAATTTTTGTATATAAAATTGTTTTCTTTTTTTCTGTTTTTCTTTTTTTCAAACACAGACACGGAAATCCGCTTGTGGCGCACTAAAGCGATGCACTGAGGCGTATACGTAACCTCGTAGCGTTGCACTACTGTCACTTGACTATGTGTGTGTGTGTTTGTGTGAATAAAGCAGCATATGTTTGTATATATATGTATAGGTAGGTATGTATTGTACACACGTTTTATAAACGTTTCCAGTCAATCGCGCTCTGATACATTCACTTGCTCGGTTCGTTGTTTTATTGGTTGGTCTGCTGTTGGTTGATTGTTGGCTGGCTAGCTTTGACTGACACTGGCGCGCGTGCTGCCGGTTTGACTATAACGGTTTTCGCTTTGCGCTGCTTGCCACGCCACTTGATTGCGTGTGTTTTATGGCAATAAATTTTGAACGTTGTTTCTTTGTTCTTTTTGTTTTTGTTTGGGTGTTTTCGTGTTCACCCGCGGGTTACCGACTGCGCTTGCGACTGCCTAAACAACGGTATATGGGCACAGACAGCGTCACACAGCGTAATGTTTTGTGTATATAATTTACAAAATTGCCAACTTGTAATTGTAAATTATTTGTAGACTGTAACCAGACAAAAGTTAATCATATGTACATACAAATCCTATGTATGGTTGTATGTGTGTTTTCATAAATATTTTTAATATAGGAAGACGCGCGCGTTTATGAGTCCAGAGAAGTGGTATTTAAAATTTTTTTTTTATTACTTCGTCTACTTCTTCATTTGTAGACTTCTTTTTAAGCTATGCTGTGATCCTACTATATTTTGCTTTCCACTTAATGTCTACCACTCGCTTGCCGAAGAAAACACCACTGAACTGCACTTTTCTTCAAAAAATCATCAACAAAAGTCGTTCGTTTCGTTTTCGCTTTGACTGCACCGGCGTTTTATAATTTTTTATTTTTTTTGTTTTACAAATTTTTCTATACAACAATCTTTAAGATTCAACACTATTTAGTAACGTTTAATTTTTTTTTTTAATTTTATTTCTCTTCAAACAGCTGATGCTTGAACGCTGGTTGCTGCCGCTAACTGCTGACTGCTAACTTCGACTGACGTTGGCCGGCACAATTGAACTTCTAAAAGTTGGCGTTGTTCTTCAAACTAACGGCTGCTGCATTCGGCTCATTGCACGATGTGTACGTGAGTTCGTTTTATATACATATTTGTATTTGCTAGTTGTTGTTGCTCTGACTCTAAGCGATTTTATGCATAAGAGCAAGCATAGCCGAAAATACAGAAAATAATAATAAATCGTGTATTCGTATTTTATTCGTGCACCGAACATCCTGCACTTTGCACACACACACACACACATATGACTGTATTCATGTATAAGTACGTATTTGCAGTTGTCAGTGTGTGTATGTTCACGAATTTCGTTTCTTGGAAAAATGGCGTTTCATTTCCGTTAGGGTGCTAACATTGCATATGTATGTAGGTGGCTTTGTCTCAACACCTACGAACATCCGTTACTCGTGTCATAGAATGCCTTTCGTCGCTCGCACGAGTCATCATGCCGCATTGTTTCTCATTTTCATATTGAGCAAGGTTAAACATCGTGAGCATAGTTTAAATCTCATCGTAGACAGACTTTTGCAGGCTCTTGTTGCGTTCATATCAAGTGTACTCGCTCGTCGGCTTTGCAGCAAAATCTGAGCCGAGCATATTCTTCTCAACTGTGACTCCTACTTTTAGCACTCCAGCGCTAACGTCATTCGAATGTGCCCCCACATTCCTTCTTGCTTTACGCCTTTCTATTGCCGCTTTTTAGCCATCAACGCAGCTTCCTCGATAGTACGAGTAGCATAGTATTTTTGTATTTACCGGCATAAGCAGAGCCGTGTGCGAGGCACGCGTATGAACATGAGCAGGGACTCGTATGTCGGGTTGTGTCACGAGCGGACCGTGGATGACTTTTGAACTTTACTGAAAATTACTTTAATAAATCCAATTAAAACAGAGCTGGCGCTGTCCAAAATAATGAGCTGGATCCCGGCAGCATATTTTTGAAAGCTTATTCAAGTAAAGAATGGCGTTATTTGGACCTAAGCAAGCTGTCTCTCGATTTGATAAGCGATTGGAGATCCAATTCACCCAAGTTCCAGTTGAAGGTCGTGTATTAGGATTTAAAGTTTCAAGAGCGCATACAAACTGACTTTCCTCTAGGGGGTGGCTGGTGCATCTGGGAAATAGGTGCTCATTAACAATCCAGGGGATCACTCATTTCCCTACAACTCCCCGATACCTCTAGTGCTGAGATTTCATAGAACTTTCCTTTAGATATCACATCTTCGTTCGATACCTCGATACACTTATTTAGGTTGGTTTAGCGCAGCTGAGTATAATAACATCAACAAAGTTGAGCTTTTGTTAAGACCGAGCTCAATTATTCCCATAAAGCGTCCACTGTGCATCGGTTAATTTTAGCTTTATCGACTTTTCACTATTTTCTTTTGTGCGGCGAGTTTCTGTTTCGGCTTTCCATCTAACGGTAAGATGCGCATAGAGTGCACAAGACAAATGCTCAGTGAGTAAATGCAGCGTGAAACAAACAAAAAAAAAAAATTATGCGCTCAATTTTATTGGAAAATCTTGGCGAATGCTGAAAATATGCGAAATGGAAATAAGCGCATACATAGACATATTTCAACTTCGCTCGCTTGCATGCCGACATAGCCACACACTGGCGATATATTTTATGTGCATTCACTCTCACCTTCCTCCCACTACTAGCTACTCGTACTTGTGTATGTATGTGTGTCCTTATCTCGTCTCACAAATAGTATGAGTTGTTTGTTGTCTTCTTCTTATTGTTGCTCAGCACTGCGCTTGCGTTATTTCGAGCCGGAAATGCTGTTTGTTATTCAAAAATTTTAACATTTGTGTGTGTGTGTGTGCGATGTGTTGTGAGTACCCAGTAAGCACAAGAAAAAATAATTTACACGGTTTTAGAAATAATTCATTTTTAATTTGAGTTGAAGCATTTTTTACTATTTCAGATTTTTGTTATTCTACAAGAATAAGAAGTACTAGACCGGGCGAAAATACTTTTTTATAATTTTTTTTTAAGTTAAAACCTGAAATTAAAAATAATTTTTTTGTTTTATCACTATCTTTGTAGCGTATCATTTAAAAAAAAGCTACATCCAAATACGTTTTGTAGTGTCGTATCTTTTCATTTAAGATCGTAGACTTTGTTTTAAAAAAGCTTATTCTTAACCGATATCTTTTTAGTCTGCGGAAACGTAGGGTTATTGTCTATTTTTCTTTTTTTTTTTTTTTTTTTGTTCAATCCGTCTTTTTAAAAATTTGTGGAACTTGGTAACTCGATACATATGTATGTATATTTTCTCGTATTTGATCCCGGTGAGTCAGAATTTGCCTACAGACTAGAGGGTCGTCCCTAACCTCAAACAAAAAAAAACACACTGTCTATTTTTTTTTTTTTTTTTGTTAAGGTCGACCTTCAATCCGTTATTGAATAGTTTTATTATTAATTTTTTTTCTTTATGGGGTTTTTTTCGTGTTTGACAAATTTTCATAGCAAAACCGTCAACTACAAAAAACCATACCAACGTTAAAGGCCGAAACATTCCGAACAGGCCGTGTAATGAAAATTTACATTCTGAATTTTTTTTTTAATTTCGGAAAACCACCACCAGTTGCTCTAAAAAATCGAAACAAGTAATGCTAGACCCATAAAAGTTAATAGCCGTTTTTCGTCGCAAGCACTTAGCTACTTATGAATAAAATAATAAAATTACAAAATTTGGAATTTGGAATTTGCTTTGAAAATTCAATGTAAAAATGTAGCTTTTAAAATAACAAACAAAATTGTGAAGGTTTTTTTGATTGTTTTTTTTTATTGTTTGCAGTTCAAACTTTGTTTTTTTTTAAGCAAAAACGTTTTAAGCTGGCATTAAAATGTCGAATAAAAATGGGCCATTAAGGCTTGAAATTTGTATAGTATTATTTAGAAATTTTGAATAAAAATAAATCAACATAATTTAAAAAAAAAAGTTTTCTTTCTCCCTTGCCTTTTTTAGAATGTAAAAAAGTGAATTTGTCGAACAAATTTCTTTAAAGCGTAGTTGTGAATCAGTATTTGTTCAACTTGACAACTAAGCAAGTACTAATAGTAAAGATGAACCTTTCAAGTTAGGTTTGAGCAACTCATTTGTTATCAAATAAAATGGTTTGCCGGGTATTGTCAGCATATAAGCTGAGCAGCTGATGCCCACATGCGTACGCCTCGCTTAATTATGGCTGCAAACAAAAAGCATATTTCTGCATAACATAAAGAGCAGGGTGAAAGTTTGTTCAGAGATTTGTTTGAGTTAAGAGTTTAACGTCACACAATTTCGCAACCGACCAGAACTTTTGGTTAGTTTTGTCTCTTACACAGTGCTCGAACTTGCAAAATTTTTAATAAAGTGTAGAGTTGCCATGTAGTTGTTTTGCATGGATAAAAATGGTTGATTGCGTTAAAAATTTTATATATTTTGAAACTATAAAAATTAGATACTACTTGTTTCAATACACAATATACTACAGTTGTGTGCAATATAATAGTAGTGAAATTAAATTGGATATTGGGAAATCCTTAACAGAACGCACATACAAAATTTTCAAAGTTGCACAAGCTTCAGGTAAGTTTGTTAAATTTAAAAAAAATTGTCATCAAAATATGCAAAATTTGTTCTCAGAATTTCTAGAAAATTTGCAAGTCAGAGCTCACCAAAAATTTTCTAGGATTTTTATTATACACGCTTTTCTAAATTTACTTCCATAGAAAATGAGATTTTGTTCATGCTTTGGGCCGGAAGATATGACCGAGGAAGTTGCAAAGTCCCCTGCGTTAGTCATGCTATGTCTATTAGGGTCGTGCTGATAACCTTTTGTCTACTCGCCAACCAGCACGTAACCATGCCACCTTTTCTACTAAAAGAGTGTGGTCGTACCAAACAGAAGATGTGCTCAACCGAACTAAACAACTTTTTAACTTTTTAGCTTTTATTTACCTTTTTACCTTTGGACATCAATCAATTACTTATATTAAAATTTTGTGGAGACGCGATGAAATCTTTGCGTTTTTGGTATGTATAAGTATGGCCCTTTGTATGTGTGTATGTGTGTGTGTGTGTGTGTGTGTGTGTGTGTCGATATGTCAATATGATAACCAATGAAACCCATTATATAAAACCCACTTCAAGATACCAAAGTGCAATATTTAGCAATAATATTAAAAGCAACTAATATTTATATTTACTTTGTCCACAGAAGAGTGTGGACACAGAAACAAAAACCGGAACTTGTGGCATACAAATGCAATAATAAATAGCCAAAAGGCAGAAGAAAACTCGAACATAAATAGAAAAACTTGAGACTATCGAGTACCAAATATTTAATTTACAAATAAATAACAGACTACGAACTATAAATACAGTTGTGTGCATAATAATAGTAGTGAAATTAAATTGAATATTATGCGAACTTTAATAACTTGCATCTAATATATAACGAATTCTCAAACAGAATCAACATAAAAAGAAATTTTATAGTTTATAAAGTTAAAAAAATTTACCCTAAAAATTTCATTTTTGGAAAGAATTTTTAGAAAATTTTTGAGTAGGTACGTATTTTTGTTGACCAAAATTTAAGAACAATTAAGTGCAAATTAAAAATTGTTCAAAAATTTTCGTGACTTTTTAGAACTTTTTTTGGCGAGGATCTTGGGTATATTTTTCCATTGATACTAAATTTGCATGGGCTAAAAAACTGCAAGCTCAAAAACAACTCTAAATTTTTATTTTTTTTATTTTTTATTTTTTTGTTTTTAATTATTTCACTGCAGAAAATATTATTAATAGGTCTACAGCTCGAACCGAACCAGGATACTTTTTTTTTTAATTTAAAATTTTTTTTTTTTTTTTGTTAAAATTTCTAACCCTTGTATTGTCCTTGACACATGTTTTTAGCTTAGTTAAAATAATGTTGTTAAGAATGAAATTTGTGAGAGCGAGCGTTTTATCAAAGTCTGCTCTAGAAAAAAAAATTTAAAAAATCGCACCCTTATGTGCAATGTACATTGTGCACACATAAATACTCTAGACTCTCTGTAATTTCTTGCTCGTTACTCACAAAAATTTGTAGCAAAAGATATCTGTGCAAGGCAGTCTTTGCTTTATGGTCAGACAATTAGTAATTATAAGTGTAGGCATGTAACGAAGAATGAAACGAAAATGAAAAATAAAACGACTAATGATCATAACCAACGAACATACAGTTGTGTTCAATATAATAGTAGTGGCCACCAAAATCTGTTTTTTTTTTTTTTTCAGAATTACTTAAAAAATTTTGAGTATGCAATTTTGAGATCAAACAATAATGTGAAAGTCAGAACTCGCTCAAAAATTTGGCGGATTTTTAGACTTTTTTCAAAAATTCAATTGTGTATAAAAACTGAAGGAATTCGGGGAAATTTTTGATTAATTTCTAACTTCCGCATTATTGCACTATAATTGAATAGTCCACACAATTGGGTACTCAAAAACTTTTTGAAAATTCCGCCGAAATTTCATTTGATGGCCATTTTTTTAAGTTTAATTAACTTTGAAATTTCTTTGTATGCGAATTCTTTTTATTTCGTGGAACGATATCCAATTTAATATCACTCCTTTTTTATTGAACACAACTGTAAATAAGTATGTATGTAATATATAATAATAGTAACAATATACATAATGTAAGCAAAAAAGTATTAAAACGTCAAAAAGGCAAACAAAACGAGAATTTCTTTACAACATTAACAACATTTAAAGAGGGAAGTGCACATTGCAGAATAACAGTAGCAACCGTCGCATGCCAGTTGCTGACCGGCCAACGGAAGCACTCAACCGCACAACCGCGCAACCAAAACAATCAAGCAAACTGCATTCGAAAGTTTTGCACAATTTCATGCTAAAGCACTTTCACACACGCCAACAAATACATACATACACCTAGAATACAGGCATATCCAAAAACAGAGTCAAAATCAATCGTGGAGTTACAAGCAGCCCTATAGGAACAGTTGAAATTGAAAAGTTGATAAATATACCCACTTTACTCCAGATATTTCCTAAACCAGTTGAGCTATGGAAGTTAATCACTTCGCTTATTGCAGCACCCATTCGCACCTTTCGTTTGATACCCATATTATACAAATATATTTTGGGTCACGCGGATACACATATGTATTAGTCGATAACTCCAAAACCGGTTAAGTTTTTTAAATAAGAGATATCTCGTACTTTAAGTTGAATGTCTAGCACTACAACGGTGTCATATTTATTTCATTCTATTCAGCAGTTTTTGAGTGATGCGCTAACAAACTTACAGACAAACAGATAAAAAATTCTAAAAATTGTTTATTTGGCTTTAAACATCGACCTGCTACAATTCTATTGTATTTAGAGATAACAGACTTCATTGTTCATTGTTTCCACGTTATAAATCCCCTATTTTTGCTCGATAGCCGATTTTAGTCCCCACCTTGCACAGCCCTCAATAAATCGGCTATGACTAATACCTACCATTTTTCACAAAAAAAAAACGATAATAAACTTCCTACAAGGTATGTATATCACGGGAGGTAAAAGCATATACTTTGGCAAAGACAAACTCAGGAATCGCGCTTGTAAGCGGACGTGAGTAGCTTGTAGCGCTGTATTAGGACGGTAACACCAACCTGCCACCCTTCTGGCAGTACAAACAACTAACGAGCATTTACAACGTCATTGATATTCGATCAACAAACTATACAACTGATATATACAAAGCGTTTGCGACAAAGAAAAGAAAGATACAAACTCAAATTTCAAGGGACACAAAACAGTTGCAAAGTAAGTTCGAAACGTTTGCTGGCATTTTACGAGTTTCACCTTGCTTAAGATAGTTCGCTTTAATTTCAGTAGCATGTGAGTGCTTCTTGTAGCGTTTGTTGGTAGGATCAAGAAAATAATAGTTATTGAAGTGAAGACTTAAAATGTTAGCTATTAACTCTAACTCGGTTCAACGCCTCTTTTTATATAATGTCTAAATCGGACTCCGATGACAGAGAAGAGCAAAAATAATTTATATGTTGCCACTGAAAAAAAAAAAATTACAGAGTTGCCACCCTCTGGGTTTTTTTTTGTTTAAACAGAATAAGCCATTATGGATGAAATGCGTAGGTAATCTAATAAATTTTTGGAAAAAAAGTAGGATGGAGTTGCCACCTGGTCTTAATAAGCTTTATATATAAAAATAAATCTTAGTTGATTCGTCACGCTAAAACTTTAAAATGACTCAGCCAAATTAAATACTTCCTTTTGTTGGTATGTTTTAGGAAAAACGGACGAAAATATTAAGGAGTCGTGGCACCTCCCATACAAACTTGATTTTACAGGCATAATATCTCTAAAAAAAAGGTCATGGAAGGGATCTGATAATTGGTATTGAGATATTCGATTTCAATACCATACTTGAGGGGAAAAATGGGATTTATCGGCAAAAGGGGGCGTGGCACCTCCCATACAAATTTAAACATCTTCCTTTCTCATCAGACAGCTCTTTGAATTATGGATGTGGATGTCTACGTAGAGCTCATACAACTCATCAAAAAATATCCTCCGGTAAACACCCTCGGCATCACAAAGTGACCAATAAATCCTTCGAAGAACCTTTCTCTAGAGTACACCCATCGCCTACTCATGAACTATTTGTGGATCGTCACTTTTATTCGTTGAGCGAGGACTTTGCTTCTCAACTGCCTACTTAGTCCAAAATAACATTTATTGGCAAGTGATGGTTCCCTGGCAAACGAAGTCCTTTGCTATTTCAAACTTATTTATATGCGAAATAAAAAAAATAGGACAGAGCACATTTAAGTTTAAGTGGCAGTGCAAACGGGAGATCTTTATTAATGTCAAAGTAATTAGTTTTAAATTTTTTTTCTGTCTGTCTGTTCATTTGTTCGCGCATCACTCACGGTCTTATTACGTCAAAGGACTCTCTTTATCAGCTTCCTCCCCTTAAAACTTTAGGGAATATTGCTGCGGTTTCAAATAACAATAACAACAACATCTTGAGCCAAAAAAAGTTTATCACTTGCAGAAGATCTCGTCAATACATGTTTTCATATGTAAATATTATTAGTTCAGGTCACGCTCCATTAAAGACTTACCCACTTGAATGATAATTTTCGAATATTCAGCAACCTTTTGTTATAATTTAATTATTTGTATAATTTGATTTTCATTTAAAAGAAAAGGCTAAGCCAAGCTTTTGTTCACGTCTTCACATTCGCATACACAATACATTGACAAAGCCACAGGCAAACAACACCCCCATACTAACTAAAGAGAAATGCAAACACCCCCGCCCCAACAACCATTCACACCATCTTAACTGCTTTATTCATTGTACTTTTTTGGAAATCCTTTAAAAAGTTTTCTTATGCTAAACGCATACCTTTCAAAACCATAACACACCACAAAATTAAAGTCAGGTGAGCGACGGAATTAGAATGAATGTGCCGCCGTCTTAGAGTGTAAAAACATTAAGAACACAAAAAGACGACACTGCTCGTAGACTGTTTACGTTCAAGAGCTTACAATAGAAAGCATGTGTTGTTGTTGCCCAAATTTGTTGGTATCTGTATTTAGCAAAGAAGGTGTATGCAAATTTTAAGAGAATGTGTTAGATGGTCGGGGACTTCTTTTTTGCTGTTGTTGCCTTTTCCCTGCCAAAACTTTGCCAAGTATAAACTTCTTCATTGTTTAGCATTTAATCCTATTGTCCGCAGTTGTTTGTCCTACCGATTTTATGCAGGCATTTATATACAAGAGCTTTGTACACACAAAAAAATTACTGCGCCTTATATTAGGCTTATAATATGAAGGTTAAACAACAAAAAATCTTACAGCTCGTATATCGCCAGAGAGTTTTGCTGATTTTAAAGGTATTTTCCTGATATAGATCCCGCACAGCACTATTACTCTGCAAAAAATCGTGTGATTAATATCTAAATAATGTGATCGGCGCTTGATCTCTTTAGTCTACAATCGGCTATAATTCAGTGCGCTCGAGTACATTTTTTTTGTGTAGCATATTCATAGGGGTGTAAGTCAGTTTTAGTTTTTATAGCATACTTATAGGAGTAAAGTGACTAGTTCACGGGATTAATCGCGTACCGCTCTCCCCAAAGATTAGTCACACGATTTTTTGCTGGGTAGCGGAACAGTTTTTGTTTACAAAAATTCTTATATTGTTGTTCATATTCCTGCCTCCTTTGTCTATTTACGCCTAAAATTTTATGCTCCAAACCAAACTCCTTTAATTTTTTTTATTTTACTGACAATATATGAAAGTTATTATTAAAAGTTTCAAATTTGATCCGATTTCTTAACACTCATCTTTACTTTCAAGCACAATCAGCCTTATTGCTTTTTGTTGCTACAGTTTATTTCGTAAATTGAACTTTGAATGAGGGCTTTAGAGTCATCACTTTTCCGGTGGCAGTTTCCATGATGTCAAGTCTCCCAACTGGATGAAACTATGGTCACCTGTAATATCAAGTTCCATCAAAAATGTGTTCTCCTGCCTGTCCCAAAAAACAGAATTTATGCTCGTGATAAAGGCGGTCCGCCGTTCCAAACAAATTAAAGCCCAAAGGCAAAAGCAAGCTGGCTCGGTCGTCTTTTGCAAATGGCTAAAGAAGCTTTGATTCAGGCATACAGGTCATACCTCTTTGCGCTGTCAAAAGCTGATTTCAAATTGATAAAGACATGGTTGGTGTCTATTATCTTATCATGGAACAGTTCGGTGAGAAGTCGGTCTCTTTCCTAACATCATCATAATCGGCTGATGAAACTTTTTAAGAATGAAGGTATCGGGCACGTCATATTCTTCATAATAAGGTGAAGTGTTTTCTTTATAATGTAAGCATGGTCTACGGTTTCCCTTACTGGTACTGATACTGATGATAAGCGGAGGTGATTCTGAGGTCACGCAAGGTGCTCACGTCCAGAGCGATAGATCGACATGATCAGGACATTGCCAGATATGTACATGGTTACATCGTTGAGACATTCTATAAAACCAAAGTCCCCTTTCTTAACCAGCCCGACACTAACGTGTCGATTCTGAGCGTAACCGGAAACTTTGTACCCAGAAGATTATCTAACCAAAAATCGTAACCGGTGCATGTACCCGCGATTCTAGCGCGCATGGTAACGATGTCAAAAACAAACAATGCACAAAAGAGAATAAAAGGCAAACGCGCACGAAACATCACGTCAAAAAGTGCTTATATTGTTTATTAATTCTTCTGAACTAGTATGTGTATAAAATGTGTGCTATTTTCTGTCCAAAAAAATATTTCCAAAACAAGTGCAAATTGTCGCGGTTACTTGGCGTTACCACCTCTTTCGGTGGTTACGAAATTGAACTGCAACTTGAGCCGGCAGAATACCAAACGGGTGTAAAAGTTCCCAAGATATTTGTTTGCCGGGTAAATCGAAGGTTTTTACCACTATAGAATCGACCCGTAAGGTTCCAAAACTCATTAATTCATGTTGGGACAACGGTCATATGTCTGTTCGTATTTATTATAGGAGTGAACAATAATCTTGTCTCTTCCACCACGAATCAAACGCCATAACTTCTCTTATCTTCTATCCTTGTGTTTTCAAAAACGCTATGTTGACATGAAAACCAAAATAAAACTCAAAAATAGACCCCTAAGCCAACAAACCCTTTTGGATATATAAAAGCTTCCTTCTAAGTACCTTACTACAAAGGCCAAGAGTCTAAAAGTTTTTAATCAAAGAACGTTGTAAAATATAACTGACTCACGTTTGCAAAAGTTTGTGGACGCGGTGGCGGCAATTGCGTTGGTGGGCGCATTCCCAGTTGTTGTGGTGGTGGTGCTGGACTATAGCGTGGTTGATGCATTATTTGCACTTGGCGTTTTTGTATCCGTTACTCTGGTCGAACTTTGGTGACGATTCGTACTATAAATAAATAAAAAAATTTAATGAAATAAATATTAAGCTGGAGTTTCATGAAATATACAGCTCTTATAATTGGAAACTTGTATGGAAATGTGGTTTCAAACGCGGACCCTTCACCTTTTGCTACTCTATGTCCAGATTCCTCTGTTGCCTTTCCCACTTTCGTGGTGCTAGCCCCCTCTCCTAGTTGAACTTCTTTACACAGGACAGGGCTAGTTTTCATACCAGTGACTTCAGACCAATTAGTTTTAACAGTCGAAAGAAGTTGGCCAGTTTAGAGTTTTCAGAAGCTCGTCAAGCTTATCTCAGGGGTCGCTCAAGACAGACTGATAGATAGTATATAAGAGAGAGCATTCTTGCACATTTAGGGCGCTTTCAATAATGTTCCACTCAAGGCAATAGGACATCGGCCTTTTGGCCTTGTTATCGAAACCCCTACAGCAAGTGAGATGGATATCCCTGCAGTCGAGAGTGATATGAATTAAAAGTGGAACCCAGTGAGGTCACAGCACGTCCATACACTTCTCAAGGTGTTGCTCCGCGCCACTGCTCTGGATTTCAATTACAGACATTATGCTTCCTCGAGTGAGAAGCAGTTGAATTGTTTGTCTCCCAAGTTTTTAATCTATTTTCACTCCATTCCGCCGAGTTATGGCTTTCTGATAGCCGGAAACATCATTTAAACTTAACTTAATTTTCAAGGACGGTTCCAAAATGGGCTATGGAGTACGGACGGGAATCTTCCCTGACATTCAGGCTGCGATCTAGGGTATGCAACGATAACACCGAGCAGCCTTTTTGATCAGTTCACAAATCGTATTGAACCTGTCAAGTACTTATAACGTTTCTCTTGTACCGTAAAACGATATTGGGCCAAGCTGGCTCTACTTTAATCGGCTCTTGATGTCTCAAAAGCGAATACGGTCGTTAACACGTCCCAAGAAGGCAACATTTCAAATTTTTTGCCTCAACAGGCAGTGTTTTGTGGCTGTGGGAGAGTGAGATTTTTTTTTTAGCAAAACCCTGATTGAGACTCACACGGAAAATAAGCCAGCGACGCTGATCAATATTTGGAGCACAAAGACTCATGACTTGGTCCTTGAGCTCTTTGGTGTTACGTCATAACATATTTCGTTGGTTAATACAAGAGATCCCAAAACCTTCGGGGAGTGTTTTTGTCAGTTTAAATATGGTATAAATATTGCATTTTGTTCTGCTATTTTTATGAACATTACTGTAAATACATACATACATACATACCTCAATTGAGAGTGCTGAGTGTGAGCGCAGTAATTCCGATGTATTGTTGATATTAATTTAATTTATTTTAATTGTTTATTATTTTATTTGTAGATTGTCACAATTTCACTATTGTACTGCTCTCGTTCTATAGTTTTGAGCCCAAAATTATTTAGTTTTTTTTTTAAAACAAACTTCTTGTTATTTTGGCTGGGTTAAAAGGTTTTAATGCATATTTTTTCACTTCACTCTTTTACTTTTTCCTCTTTTTTACATTTTATTTTCTTCGCACTCAGTTAATATTTTATTTTCTCTATTTATTATATCTCACCGTTTCTTAGGTTAGTTTATTTTGTTGTTATTCAAATTTCTTTCACTTATTTTGTATTTTGCAGCTGCTATTAACAATTCGTCTATCCCTTAACACACTTCTTTATTTTTCCTGTTGAAACCTGAAAATGTTTTTATTTGCTTGGTTCTTGCTTTTGTTTGTTTTTTTTTCACACTATCAACTGTTTCACTTGCGCTCGTGTATGCTTATCGGTATTTGACTTTTCGCCTCGTACACACTTATTTTGTTTTTAACGCTGATTTTTATTAAAATTTTTGTTTTGCTTTGCTGATTTCTTTACAGGTGTTTTCGCTTAAAAGTTTATTTTTCTTACAAAAATATGTATTGGTAGATATTTTTTCCCCTTTTTTGTTTATATTTTTTTAACATGGAAGCTAGTTTACTGAAATTCCAAGAATGTTTTTATACATATAGTTATTTGCTTGTTAATATTGGCGTTTATTTATCAAATGCTTGTATGTAAATTGATAGCATAATATGGCATATGGTTTTTAGAAAAGTTGGAAGCGACAGTTGGATTGCTCAAATATATAGTTGCTTATTCAATGAGCAGGCGTTGCAATTGCTTAAATTTTTATTTATATACAATATTAGTTAGATTTTTTTATAAAAACAAATTTTTTGATTATTTTTCCCAACTTGTGTTGAATAAATTTTTAATATTCAAAACTCCTTTATTATTTTTTTTCCAATTACATAAATTCTTCCTTTATCAAATACAATTTCTTTTTTTATTGTCTTTGTTAATACTTTATTGTTTTTAGTTTCTTTTAAATTAACTGTTGAAACAGTTTTTGAATTTATCTTTAATTTAGTTTACAAAGTTACACAATTTTTTTTTAATTTTTTTTTTTTTTCAAAACGATTTGAATTTTTTTTTAATTTTTCTGAATCCTTTTTATTTAACTTTCTTTGTTTATCTTAATACGATTTTTAATTAGACTCACCGGCTATATTTTACGTTTTCGTAAATTCCGTTAGTAGTTTTTAAATTTCTAATTTTTATATTTGCTTTAATGCACGCGATTTGCTAAAAATAGCTCATTTACACCAAATATCGCTAGTAGAACAGACTACAAAAGACTAGAAAAAGTGCGCTTGGTAAATAAGTTGGAGTATGCATGTACTTACATACATACATATGTATGTTTACATGAAAGTATGTTGTTTTTAATTTTAAATTTAATATTTTTTATAGTTTGCTATTTACTTATTTTTTCCAAATTGTTTGTTCACTAAAAGATTCACTCATTCTGCTTACAAAAGGCACGCGAAACAGTCTATGGTTCCGGTTTTTATGCCCAATCAATTTTGCTTAGCATTTAAGTTTAACTTTTTTTTAATAATTTTGTGTTTTATTTTTTGTTGTAATTTTCTCTTTCTTCACTTAGATGATTGCCACTTTGAGCAAATAAATTACATTTGTGGTAAGTTGAAAATGGAAGCTTGTGTATTAGTTATTTGAAATTTTTTTGTCTCTCAATTTAAATTTTTCTTCAATTTCTCTTTAGTTTTTATTTTTATGCATTTAATATGATTTTCTGTTTTGTAAAAACTAACTGGAAATATAATGAACATTTTATTATAATATTGGTCATTCCATGTCAAATCATCACGTAAATTAAGTTATCATAAAACAAAGTTTAGACGCAAAAAACAAATTTTTAAAAATTTTACTTCACATGCAAATTTGTAATTCCACATTTTTAATTTTTTCTTGTTTTATAAAATTTATTTTTTTTAACCTTTCTGAAACTACTCTATTAAAACAAAAAATCCTTGGCCCTATGTAATGTTTAAAAAAAAATTTATTTCCAATTCTGAAAATAGTTTTAATATTTCCAAATTCAAAAATTAAATTCGCCATAAAATTTATGATTTAGAATTATATTTTGAAAAAATTCCAATAAAAAACTTTGAAATGAGTAATTAATATTTTTTTTTTCAAAATATTTTTTTATAAGTGTCTTCAAAGTTTAATTACAAACCCGACTAGAAAACTGAACATATAGAAATCGTTGCACACTTGGGCCGTGAGACTAATTTAGGGCAAAAAATTTTGGAGGACATAAAACTGAATCTTTTCCAAGAATTAAGTCGCGGTGTTTATTAAATTAATGCCCAGGTTTTTTCAAAATTTTTTGTTTATAGGTATGTCTAATAAAATTACACTGTGTAACAAATTGGGAAAAAAAATATATTTCGAGCGTCAAGCATAAAAAACTGTACGCTCAAAGCGGTGAATACTCTGTTCAAATCTTCATAGTTTGAATTATGTGTCATATGGGTAAATGGGGGCTTTTGCGAGCCAACTTCAGATTTTGTATTTTGAAATTTTTTGATTTTGTTACGCAGTGTAATTTCTTAAGACAAAGAACTTAACTCATTATCCAGCAAACTTTTACTTTTAATTTAGCTAATACAATCTCTGTAACAGTTTTGAAAAAGTTGGAATTTTGTGAAGCCTGGGTGATTTTGAACCATCCGGTCCCATTGTACACCGGCCACTCACATCAATTACAAACTCTCTGTCGGCAATTTGTGGGCTTAAAATAGATGCAGCTCAACTTATATTTGTGAGGAAATGGCTAGACAAAACATTTGTATGCACAAGGCTGTGTGATAGCTGATCGTATTAAGCTGCTAAAAATTTGCATAGAAAGAAATTTACAAAAAAAAAATTATATCAAAATTTGTCAGCCCACTAGACAGACACAACAACAAAAAATGTGCACACTAGGTGATGAAAAGGACATTTAGAGCGATGCAACCGACCGCTGGCTATGACAATAATCATGTTGCCTAGGTACAATAGATACAATACATTGTACAGTAAAGGGCAAAACACTAGCAGTAAGAATCAAATAATTAAAACGAGTGTTAAGCAACGACTATGATAACGGGCATTTGAGTTATTTGAAGTTTTTGTAGTTATTTTCCTGTTTCACGATCAGCTGATTTTAACTTTCCAGTCTTACTGTCTGAAATTTCCCCAACAGAAAATTGAAATTGGCTCTCCCAAATGTCAAAGTGCGCTCTATCTATTATCAGAAATTGACGAAGAAACATTTAGCTATACTCGCTACCAAACTTAATTGGCCTGGTCTTTGTCTATTCGAAAAACACAAAACAGCTGATTGTCAATTTTAATTATTTCGGCTGTAAAGTGATGTGGCTTGTATAGGCATGTACTGGAAGAAGCATTTGAGAAAACTCGTGAGAGCAGTATTAGGCGGACTTTTTGCAAACATATTAAAAAATCCAAACACGAATTTTAATACAGTACATATGTATGTTCCACAAAAAATTGCCAAAATTTTGATTAACATTTATATGTATTGGCCGAATGGCTAATTCTGCCTTTAACAGGAAGTGGCGAAAACGACCTTAATACAATTTGAAATTCGTTCACTTTTTGAGTATTAAGTTTTTCTGCAAGAAAGCATGCTTTACAATTATACTTTTTGCGGTCGATGGTAATACTTTCCACCCAACGTCAAGTGTTAATACACGTCCAAAAATCTAGGTAGAGGTATCAATAGACGCGTCTTCACCTCCGTAACAATAATCTGGAGGGGGAAATCCGATATTTTTAGAATTTTGCGAGATATTTGCAGTTAAAGTTCACAATTTTTCTGTCATTTTCATATGGTTGTTGTAATCACATTACCCTGTGAGAAAAAAGTGACCCATAGAGTCGGAACGGTGGCATGTTGCCACCGTTCAGGGCAACCACCTGGAGTTGGAATGGCGTAGCCCAGGGTTATTTTTTGAAGCGCGGCCGAAGGCCGCCTACGCGGAAAGGTGTTCTGCACATAAAAAACGTGGATCGGGCCCCGAATTTGGGATCTAACCCGGGTCAATTTTCGTTTTTCACTAATAACTTTTCACAGAAACAAAATAATGCTTTTCCCCCTTCGGGTTATTGTTACGGAGGTCAAGACGCGTCTTTTGATACCTCTCTCAAGATTTTTGGACGTGTATTAACACTTGACGTTGGATGGAAAGTATTACCCGCCCTACCAGAAACGCTGATTTTTTTAACTAACACACTCACACTCAAAATTTCAGTGCTGACCATGTACTGACCAAAACAGTGACAATTAGGGGTCGCTGTTATCAGTGTGAGACGGATATGTTATGGTAAATGTAATTGTATGTAGGCTAGAATAGTTCGTCCAATTGAATCATATGGACATTAGTGACTGTCATTTGACTATCAAATGATTATCAGTAGTGGTGCATTTTCAAAATTCCTAGAAAATTTTCAACCGGCACGCATCCTAAGCGAAAACTTTTAAAAATGCAGTGTTACGAGGTAAATAAAATGTTAATGGCTAGTAATATCATTTCTAACAAAAAATTATTTTCCAGGAGTGTTGGAGCAAGGTTCCCTGAACTTCGAGGAGGATATTCCGGCAACTATTTCCAAAAGCCAACACCCCAACGTACAACAAATATGTATAGCGAACATTTAGTACTTATAAGTGTTACGAGGTAAGTAAAATGTTAATGGCTAGTAATATCCCTTCTAACAAAAAATTATTTTCTAGGAGTGTTGGAGCATGGTTCCCTGAACTTCGAGGAGGATATGCCGGCAACCATTTCCAAAAGCCACCACCTAAAATACAACAAATATGGCGCACATTATGTACTTTACTTCTGAATTTGTGTAATTTTTAATGAACGTCCTTATTTTAGTTAATTCATAGAAGAAAACAAATGTTCAAGAAATTTCAAGATGTAAAGAAATAAATTTTTCTCTATGCAAAAAAGCATTAGTACTTTTTCACATTGGTCAGTAGTGACATTATTATGGTCAGCACTGGTGTAAACAGTGTTGTATCATTTATGACAGTAAATGACAGTCTTATAGACAGCGGTGATTCAATAAAACACGTGGGAGTGAACAGCACAGCTCTATGCTTAATTAAAAGGCGATTTCTCTGTGTTAGAGTGAAATAAAAGCTCACACGTACACAGTTGTTTACATCAGCTTTGCGCAAGCCCCCTTGTATTCGTGATGTAAAGTTTGTATGGAGCGCTGACAATTAGACTGACAGTACTGAAGATCAGATGTTGTGTCAAATGACAGGCAGTGTTCTGGTAGGGCGGTCGATTAATTAAGTATCGAGTTCCGTACTTTTTTTTAACTGTTATTAACTCAACGGGTTTGACTACAATTTTTTTGCGCAACAGTGTACTGCATTTTTGTATTACATCAATGCATATTTTTTGTTATGTATTATTGCATGCAATGGAAACAGCGTTGACAGCCGGCATACAATGCTGTTGGGGCGCACAGACAGCTCCAACAAAAACGTTGCATAGATACGCCATGTTTGTTTTATTATTTATTTACAAATGAGTAAACTTGAATAAAAAAGGAGAAATATTTGCCAATTTCCATACATGTTTTTAGTTTTGCACTTGTAACAAACATTTTTGTGTATTTTCAACTTGTTTACGCGTCTACCTCACACCTGATGCCTGCCACACTTCCGCTCTGCTACATACAAAATCTACTAATTTGCATTAAATTCACTTGCACATTTTCACTTTTTATCATAAGCTGAAAACTGTTTCAAACTCGTAATCACTTGACTATTTTCAATAACAAAAAATATGGGCGCTGCTTAGTGTCCAATTAGAATTTTTTTGGCATTCGTTTCATGGCGGCCGCAAGTTGTACTCAAACACACAAACACATACAATTTGCACGTACTAGAATTTTCACACTGTAATTTCGTCTTCTTTCTTTTAAAACTTCCTTCTTGATTTTTTCAACACGAACTTATTACTTGCCGTACAATTATTAACAATTACGAGTATATATAAACGGTGTATATTATTGTGAAGACCACGATATGTTTTTGCAAAAAGTTTCTTTAGTAAATATTTATTAAATTCGCAAATTGTAATTACTGTCGGTCGGCTGTGTTGCGAAAATGCAGAAATTTGCGAAAACAAGTACGATGCTCAGGGTTGCAAGAGAGAACAATTTATTTACAGGTTGATACAGGTGCCATCTGGTTGTGTATAAATTATGTTAAATTCCCTATGCTCGCACAAGAAATTCTGTTAGCTGCTGTAATGGTGCTGGCAACACTGGCGGTAATTAACTACTATTTGCCGCTAGGTGGCGCTAATAGGGCGTTACTGCGGTGTGGGCGTTGGGTGTGGAGGCAACGCATTTGGCGTGTTCCAGTTAAACACAAACCCAGACCTGTATAAAATTTTGCATGTAAATGCAACAACGCTGTGATCTTGATATTTTTCTGTGTCAATTTCGGATCCGTAGTAGTAGATTTTTTGACAGCCAACCCTTATTTGCTTAGTAGCACAAACATGCATATGCATACACACTTATTTACAAAAGCAACTTGCATGCAGCTAACCCGCATCGTTCCTGTTAAATTATGACCGTGATCCGACCCAGGTCAGCAAACTGGAACGCGACTATTGTGTCAGTAACAACAGTTACTTCAGCTGAACTGGAGTTTCCAGGATCAAAAGATACCTAGCATAGAGCATCGAATAGCAAGCTCAAAATTTCAAGGGAAAGAACTTCACGACTCGGTAGAAAAGTTGATTTAATTTAATTCTCATGGAGATATCGAAGCAGTACGTAACAAACTACATTTTTTGAAATATTTTAGTACCCGATCCACTTTCTAAGATAATCCACAAAGGACTACCAATGTACAAAATTCCAAGCAAATAGTAGCTTTGTTCGAGTACAAAACTTACAAAAAGTGTAATAACGTAAAACTCTCTCGAAACACAAAAAGTAAAAAGTTTCAACCAAACAGGAGTCCTTAAAAACTTACAGCAAAAACAGCTGTTGCCATTTTGACTGGTTAAAAGTTCAAATTTTTATATTTGTGTTGTTGCTTTCCCTTGTCATGATCAGCTGTTTTTTCACTTACAATTTTTACGGAGTGGAATTCTCACAGTAAAAACTTGTAGCTCTCTCTCTGCCAATGATATGCCAAAATGCGCTCTCTCGCTGCAAGTGTGTTGGTTAGAGACAGGCGCGTATTCAGGGGGGGGTTTCGGGGGTTCAAACCCCCCCCCCCCCCCCGAAATTTCCGAAAATTAAAAAATATACTTCTGTACTAGAATAATTACTCTATTCACTTTTAAACCCCCTGTTAAGAAATTAGCATTAATTGCAAAATAAAAACACGAAAGAATAAAATTAAATAATATTTCACACTGAGAGAAGATATTAGTAGTCGCTAATCAATTATCAGAGCAAGTCTGAGAGGTCACAACTAAATTCCTGCAACGGTTCACTCATTTGTCGCATTAAGAAACTCGAGCAGACTTGCTCTGCATAAGATCAACTTAGCATCTCATCTACATAGCATGTTAACAACAGCAAGAGTCATGCGAACTCAAGTCTGTTGAAATTTAAATTAACTGCTTTTCGAGTTATGAATACAGGGACGAAAATCGTAAAAATGAGTGTCTCTCGTTATGGTAGTCACGGTTGCCATAAGTTTAACCAAAAAAATGACCAAGAGGTTAAAAAAATTAATAAATTAAATTGTACTTATACTTGTCAGGGGATAAAAGTTTAAAAGTAAAAGCCCGGTACACTGAAATAAAAAAGTTGAAAGTGCACATTGAAAGTAACATATCAAAACCACTTTCAAGCGATTGATGGTAATACTGTAAATATTACAGTATTTACTGTAAAATTGGCAGTAAAAACATGTGATTTTTGCATAATGATATGAGTCCACTTTAAAATTTACAGTAATTCATGTCAATATGATAGTATATTCGAAGAATGATAGGGGCTCACTTTCAAAATTTATATTACCCACTGTTGGACGAAAAATGACGGGGTTTACTATCAATTTGACGGCCGTTTACTGTAGATTTTTTTTTTTCAGTGTAGGTATGCTGTTGAAAAGAAAATGCTCAAGAAATATTTTCAATTACAGTAGTCGCTCACAAATTAGAACTCTCAGTAATTAGAATTTCCAGAAATTAGAATCAACTTTTTGAATACATTACACGCTCTGAAATTAGAATCGAAAATTCTAATTTGCGAGCGTATTTTGTTTTTTGTTGCAAAAGGAGATATAAAAAGGGGAATCCCCAATTTATTCATGTTACCCTGGGTCAGGTTTTGTTTGAAGTCTATACGCGTGCACGTGTTTCGGCATTGTTTGCTTGATATTTGACGATGATGTGCCACTAGCACAGCTACTGCAAAATGATCAATATATTTACTGTAATTGGAGTTTTTGTTTTTTGGACCTTTTTTTGACTTAAGCGGCAAATAACTTACACAAACATTTCCGCGAACATTCCCGTTATGTCATGTTTGTGCGAAATCCAACTCCATGGAACTTTTCTCTCGTGTATGGTGGTCTTTGCCAGTTCGCGCAAATGTTCGCCAAAAATCAAAATATTTTAATTTTTGGCGAACATTTGCGCGAACTGTTCGTGTGTGTTTGGCGAAATAGCTCATAATCGTAGTAATTTCTGAACGGAACAGACGTGCGCGGAAAAGTAAAATGGACAATAAAAAATTTCTGAGTGAATTTATTGAAATGTATAAATCTTTGCCATCATTGTGGCAAGTAAAAAGCAAAGATTATTGTAATAGAATTAAAAAGAATAATGATTATGCGACTTTAATCGAAAAATTAAAAGAAGTAGATCCTGATGTCACAAGGATACATTCCATTCTTTGCACCAAATTCTTTTTTTGCGATTTTCTTTCTTTTTTTTACGCTTAATTGCCACAGCGAGCAATATTGCTGCAGCACAATTGTTGTCCGTATTCATCGCTATCTGAAGGAGACTAAGGTTCGGCCAAAAGTTCGTATGGTGGATGGCCAAGGCTTCGAACAAGATGGCGGAATGTTCGCGGAAATGTTCGTGTAATGTATTTGCCGCTTTAGCGCATAAATACATATATGTATACAAAATTTCATTGTAGTTTTTCAATGCAAATTGACTTAAATTTTAAGGTTTTATTGAAATAAAAAAACGTCCAGGAATTAGAATTTTTCAGAAATTAGAATCACCCTAAAAACAAAGTGGTTCTAATTTGTGAGCGTCTACTGTATTTTTGTTTTGACGTTCCGTTCTGCATGTTGAATAATTGAAATTTGCCGCTTTCTATATGAATTTCAATGTTATTTTATTATATTTTTTGTTTTTATTTTTCCGAAGCTTCAGTTTTTCTTCAAGAAACAAAGCGACAAATATTTACTTCTTGCCAAAGCCAGAGTTGCGCAGAGCGCTTTTTTGAAAAATTTTCCAGAAATTAGCAGTAGAAAAGTAGAAGAGGTTCTGACACAAGAAATTTTTCGGCTCTATTCAATATCCACTCTACTTTTGAAGTAGCTCCTGAAGAAATTCTAAACAAAATTTCAAAACAAACAATAAAAATAAATATTGTTTTGTACACTGCTAAAATATTTAGCCTAGATTTAAAACTTTTTGGGGCTATATATACACCTAGACCAGTCTGCGTTCAAAGTGTTGTTTGGAATTTCCAGTAAGATTAACTTCCTTTGACTAATTTAATTATTTTTGTATGAAAGAATGTGTAAACACAATAAAAATACTGCAACTCAAAGTTAAGAACTTTGTGGAAAATTCATGAAAATTCAAGAAAACTCGAAAAATATTTTAGAGTTTTTTCGAGTATGCAGTTTTGTGGCCCGTTCAATTAAAGTGAACAAAGATACCAATCTTAAGCCGCTAGAAGAACTACTCGATTTTTGGCAATTTTAATGAAATTAGTCTAAAGAAGTTAATTTTACTGGACATTGCAAAAACACCCTTTGAACGCAGATATACTGGTCTAGGTGTATGACCAAACAAAATTTGGTTTAGGATTACGGTTACGCCGGTTGTCATAGAAATGCGCCTAATAAAAATTATTTAAATTTTAAACCGAAAATGTTAACAATTTTTTATTTTTATTTTTTTTTAAATGTTTGGACTCGAACCGACGTGCGCCAAATCAGTGCGCAATGCTCTACCTACTGAGCTACGGCGCACTCTTGATTTTGTGTGCGAAAAGTGCACATATGCGCTGTGTATACGACTTTTGTTGTATTTTTGTTTATCCCAGTTAAGTTTTAAATAAAAACCGCCAGAAATTTAGAATTTGTGTCGGTAATTGAAAGGTTTGGAATTTACTACCAAAAAGTTTTAAAAATTGTGTAAAGTTTTTAGCCGTGCAGAAAGAGGAAAATTTCAAATAAATATAAGTATAAATATGTAATATGTAATATGTAAAAATATAAATATGTATGTGGGTATTTACAGGTAATTCTTATTTACTGACACTTTGGCCAAAACCCCCCCCCCCGAAATTTTTTTCTGGCTACGCGCCTGGTTAGAGAACATCTTCAGTAAAAATTTTATACAAGCACCAGTGCCCATATTGATTACATTTTTGCATGAACTCGACGGTTTAGATTCATAATCAGAGCTCCTGGATGATGTGGGCGTGGCACCTTATATATAAATGAAATTTTTTCGTATTGCATATCTCTGAAAGTATAAACCTCTACGACTGAGTATAGCCACAAGCACTTCGGGGAGTTCGCTAGATTCAATGATGATGAGCTTCATATCCAACAAATAAAGTACAGCGCCGTTTATTTTCCATTTTTTTATTATTTTTATTTTCACAATTGATCTATATAAAAGTTGTAAATCTTGTTTGAATACATCCTATAAATGGATGCGGCTATGGAAGACTATTTTCGTTTTTGATAAATAATTTCTTTGCAAATTCGTAATTACTTTGCTGTTAACTATGGACTGAATACAAATACAACATTTTTAAAATCTATACAATTACAAAATATTGCATTGGACAAATACTTTACAAATAAAACAATTGAAAAATTACAACAATTTTTGCTACGTAGACGCAATTGATTGACTACTACTACTTTAAATTCATACAATTTACTAAATTCAAAAAAAAAAATTGCGTTTGTCTATGGAACATGGAACACAAGCGAAATCGTTAAAAATAAAAAAAACACAAAATTGTATGACTCAAGACCGCTAGGGGGCGGAAATTGTAAAAAGCTATAAAATTCAAAATTCTAATAACAAACAAAATACATATAAAAAGAAATAGCTACCAACATGTCGTGCACCAGCACACTCACCACGCCCACCTCGGCGTTACTTTGGGAAAATTGAATTCATCGGGATGTCCTTGATGTTCAACATCTGTAATATAATCAGTAACGCCCGACCACTTGAACGGTCCACTCGAATGTTGACGCAACACAATTGCATGCATGTCATTGCGCACCGTACGCCGTTCGGTGATGCGTTCCAACTCGGCCAATTGTGCGGCATCATCAATGCTTACGCTCAGTCTTTCATCCTTCAAATGTGATGCTAACTCTTTCGGCACTTCTACGCGCGCCGTACTCTCCAATGCTGCTGCACTCTCCTTTGGCAAAGCTGGCCGTTGTTGTACATGCTGCAAACGTATGAAAATGGGACCGGCAAAGGCGTGATAGTCGCTTATACCAATTTGTGCATTATAAGAAAATAGCTTGATATCAATATTGCCATAGGCAACCGATTCCTCACCAAGTAAATCACCACGAAAACCATGCTTACGCATAAATTGATCGACGGCCTCAAGATTGGTGAGATCTTCACCGAGCGCTTGATGCATATCGAACTCGCTGCTTTCGTCGCGTGCCACACCACTCGCCTGCAACATCTCATCGAAGTAGGGCACACCATTGGCAATCCATGTAGAGTTGGTGCCGGTTAGGAATCGCTCTGAAACATCTTTCAAATGCATACGTCCCGGCAACTGTTCCACAATCCATACCAAACCTTTGTTGGGATTGTGACGCTCATTGATCGCCGCCTCATCTGCTGCATTCAATGGCAAAGCAGCATCATCATGCTTCTCATCCTCAGCCAACTTTGTGTATAAATTATCTTGTGGACGCAATTTATTCAAATCAACCGTTATCCATTGTTTGCTACCAGTGTAGGGGTGACGTGACATTGCCTTAGCCCATGTGCGCCGATTTTGTGCAATACGATTGGCGGCCATAACACGCGCAGCCAACGGAAGCGCTTGTGTCACATTCACTGTCTTCCACAAATCGAGATTTTCATTTTTAATGCCCACTCCACCAACAATCGATTGCACTTGACGTCCCTTGACAATGTAAAAATCATCGGTAGAACCTAATATACCAGGATAGCCGGTAAATGTTATATCCACACCGGGCACCGTATTCGAGCGTTGATTGGGTGAGAAGTGATAGTGGAATTTGTAGCGTTTTTGTATGCGTAACATGGAAGCATAACTGGCGGCGGTGCTGTGCCCGAAGAGTAGCCTCCATGTGGGCGAGTCGGGTGTTTGAAATATTTTCGCAAGCATTGTGGCGCTGGGTAGAAAGAAGTTGCTTGGTGCTGCTGCTACATCGGCTGTTGCCTTGGAAGTAACTGCCGCCACCTGCGCCTCGTCGACGGCAGTGGTGCCATTATTAACATTAGCCACAAAGTTCTCGTAATAGATTTTCAGATCTTGTATGTCAGCTGCAGCATTTAAGAGTAGAAAATCAGAAAATGGTATTTCCTCTTCGAGATCTGAACGTGCACGTGATGCGCCGCGTATATAGCCTGTTTCTAGCCCCTCCATTTGACTGAAGTAGAGACTGATTTGGTGCCAGTAGTGATCGTGTTCGCCACGCTGTATCGCCGTCTCTTTGATGCGTATGTAGTTCTCTTGTAGCAGCTCACGCAGCCAAGCGCAAAAGTTTTGCGAGTTTTCATCGCGCTCGCACGAGGACTCAATGGTGCTGCAAGTGAAGGAGGAGGAGAAGAAATTTAGTAAATTGTTAGGTATTTACTTTAGCTATTTTACTTACTTTTTCCATTGGTTGTAGATATTGTTCCACGTTAGCGAACCCTCAAGTATGCCAGCACCAAATGCCTGTACCCAGTCCGGATAGGTACGTTGGGTTTCCACCTCGATTTGGGCCCAGCTGTGAAATAAAGGGGAGGAATAAGATTTTAGTTGGATATTTATTTTTTATAGACGGTATTAAGGTATTTGGGGGGGCATCTGAACCTTATTAAACTGCAGCTCTAACTCAAAGTGCATGCGAAAACTTTAAGCTCTGAAGACTTTTAAGTAAAAGCTCAATATGGAAGACTTAAAAATACTTCTATCGATGCAGCCATATCTAACTCGTTGTCGTCTTAAAAAATCTAGACCACCTAGCTTGAAAATGGTATTTGGTTCATGAACTGCCAGAGCCAGGACTCGCTAAAAGACTCGTCTCACAAGCTAACCAATCATCCCTCAGTTCTCTTTTCAAAGTTGTTTAAGCGACTTAAACAATTTCTTTCGTTTATTTCATTTGCAACCCTATTTAGGATTCTCACCCAGGGGGGGGGTTTTTTCCAAACCAAAATGAGGAAGCCAATCTCGTGCAATGCCTCAGAGCCAACAGTGCTCGCCCCCAGTGAATACAAAAGTAATACAAATCAAATATCTATCTCCCTCTCTCTCACTTACCCATTCTCGTACATGGAATCCTTGTAGCATACTCTAGCTGCACCCTTTGGAATGTTAAGAAGATCATTTTGCTGTTTCCAGTATTCAACGTGAAATCCAGTTTGCTTTGACCAAAACGCAGTCGCACAGTATGTACCACTATATTTCGGACGATCCATATAGCTAATAAAGAAAGCTCCGATCACAAGTAAACCGGCGCCAATAAGGATATAAGTCCCTATACGCGTCTTGTGCCATGAAGCACCTACGACTTTTAGCATAGTTCCCGCCGTCGTGAAGCTGTTTGGTTTAAAAATGTGGCGAAGGAAAAGTTTTTTTGAGCGTCGGCTGTAAACTGCGCGCTTTGTTGTTGCTGTTTTTTGATGGTCGCGATTTACTTCTTTCTTTACCTTTTTTGTTGCGTTTTCTTGTTGGCTTACAAGGCGAGTGTATATACTGTGCTTTAGCTCTAAATCTCACAAGAACTTAACTGTTCGGCAATATGATTGAAGGGGATCTAGATAAGGCTATAATTGAGGTCGGCGCGTGCAGCGTACGAGTGTCCAATGAAGTTGTTGGCTGTTACTTTCGCTGCTGCGTCAGCGACTACGTTGGCACTTGCGTGCTGGTTGACACCGAGGTATTGGGTTACTGTGGCCACTTTGACTGGCAAAACGACCGTATTTCTCATCGGAGTAAGCGTTAAGATCGCTAGCTATTTGTTTGTGTACAATGTAAAATTTAAAATTTATTAATTACTGAGTTTCTGTTTTAAGTTTCCTTTTGTGTTGGTGTAAATGCAATTGGTAAGTTGTGCAATTTTTTTTTTGTGGTGTTTTGCGCTTGTGAGTTCCACAAAAACGATGAATTTCAGTCCTTTGAGTTTGAAGTTAAAATTTGAAAATTTGGCTTTTGTTGAGAAAGCAGATAGTCCAAGAGAGTGCTGTCTGTGTTTCTTTTCTGTTGTATTGTGCTTATTGTTTATAGGCCGAAGTTAGTTGAGTCCCTGGAAAATATAAAAGAAAAATATTCGAATTAAATAAAAATGTTTCAATAAATTATTAAGGAATAAAACAATAATAATTTTCAATATAGAAATTATTATATAAAAAGTATTATTAGTGGCTTTGCGCTCATTCATAGTCATGATAATTAAAATTATTAATTTTTTAAAAAGCAAGAGATTTTAGAAAAGTATGTTAGCTACGAAATTGCCGCCTTTTACAGCTCCCGTACTTGCAAAAGTCGGTCAAAAATTAATAAAAAAAATTCAAGAAATGAAAATAAAAAAACGTTTAAATTTAAACCATTTAAAAAAATTAAAATCAACACAATTTAATAGGATTAAAAAAATTAAATATGAGAAAAAAATGTTATGAAAAAATTAAAATTTTTTTTTCTTTAAATTAACAATAAAAAAATTTAAGAATAAACAAAATTTTTAAATAAAGTACAAACTCATTCTTGCAGTAAACGAGTAAAATTTAAGAAATAAAACTGAAAAAATATAAACAAAAATTTAAACCAACAAAATTTAATAGAATTACAAAAAATATATGAAAAAAATTAAAATAATGGAAAAAAAAAATTTAATTAACAAGATAAACATTTAAACAGCGAAGAGCGAAAAAAAATTATTTAAAAAATTTAAAGAAACTTTTAAGAAATAAAAATTAAAAAAAAAAAAAAATATGAAAACTTAAATAATATTCAAGAAAAAAATTTGAGATATGAAAAAATTTTAAAATAATTTAAAAAAAAATAAACAAAAGCTAAACGAAATAAAAAATGTAAAAATATTTAAGCTTAAAAAGTGGAAATTTTTAAGTAAAGTACAAACTTATGCTTGCCTTATTAACTGAAATCTAAATAGCGAATAGCAAAAGGACAAAAAATAAAATATATATTAAAAAAAAAAAAGAATAATTTAAATATGAATAAATTTTTTTAAACAAATAAAATAAAAAAAAACTAAAGAGAAATTTAACATTTACAATTATAAAAAATACTAAAGATTTAAAAAAAAATTAAACAACACATAAATTTAAAAATAAAGTCTGAGCTTAAACGTGCAGTAGTATAAAAAAAAAATATTTAAAAAAAGGAAAATAAAAATATCCAAATATGAAAATTTACAAATAAAAAGTAAAACAAAAAACTAATACATGAAGTTCAATTGGAAAACACCAAAAAAAAATTTTTTATATTTAAAAAAAATAAAAAAAAAAATAAGAATTTCAAAATAAAAAAAAGAAGCTTAAATAAGTAAAACAAAAAAAATTGAAACTGAAATTCAAAGTCATATTTTTTTATATTAAAATTAGGTGCAAAAAGACAAAAACTAAACAGAAAACAAAAATAAAAAAAAAAATCCACGATCTAAAAAAAAGTTTTTAAATCTAACTTGAGATACGTTCTGACCAACCTAAAACCAAAGGTTAGAAATTTGTAAGCCATTTTGATAAGATTTCTAAAAGTCTCCTAAAACCGTATACCCTGCTTAGAACAAGGGGAAGGACATATCTCTGGCCAAGGTGCTTTCCCTGGAGATTTACACTCCACAACAAAATCTATTTTCACGGAGAACGCAATTGAGGAGCGAAATCCGCTCTCTACTAACACAGATTGTGCTAATAAATCTATCATAATTACTGGTACGAGTCTAGTCTTCATTGGACTGGTTCGGTGCTAGTCAGCAAATTCTAATTGTATACTAATTTCTTTCCTGACTAGTTTGCTGCAACTCAAAAAAATATGATTTGTGATGACCGAGTACACCGTTTTGTACTACAACAAATTGTGACGTGAGTACTTAATAATACCATAAATCGTTTTTCAGTTTATTTCTTTTGTAATTCACTTTGTCAAAATATGTTTAAAATTATTTACTGCTTTAAATTTTTCAATAAATTATTAATGCACGTTTTAGAATCATACACACAAACATTTGCAAATCTATAGGTCATGTGGATTTTAAAATTTGTATACACTAAAATAAAATTTTTTTTTGGAAATACATACCAAAATTTAAATAAACAAACATTTCAATTGGCAGGCATTAAAAATAAATCGCATTTCTCAATTAGTTAGATTTGAAAAGATTTATATAGATTTTTTTACGCACTCATATCTAAAATTATTTGAAGAAAAATAAATAATTAGCTATTAGCAAAGAGTAAATAATAATTAAATTTAATTATTGAAATGTTTAATGCAAAATATTTATGGCTTTTTGTGTGGGCAAAATCAGTTAGGAATTTGTTTGAAAGCATTAATAATTTTTCTCCACGTTTTGAATTGTTAAATGCAACTTTCATAACAAGCAGAAATAAATTAATGTTGAATATTCATGACATGACTGGAAAATAAATGCACTAAGTGAATTCCGTTACTATAAACATTGAATAAATATTACGAGTTAAAGAAAATTGCTCAATGCATGAAGCACGTTTTGTTGTAAGTGGTAACTATATTATGCAACTAAGCTAAATATACATAAGTTTGTAATGAATTTGCAAACTTGCCTAACAAATTGCTATACACATTCATACCAGGGCCCTTACTCTGTAGTTCTATGCGAAAGAAAATTTTTTCACTTCGAATTTGATTCATCCACTATCGATTGTAGAAAATTTGGTACTCTATGTTTCGAAAATGAATGCCTAAATGTTCGAAAGTCAAACGGAAATCCATAAATTCATGATTACAGTGAAACAAATAAAGTTTTTCATAAAGAAGTCATTTTTATCACAGAAGGAGCTAAACAAACGCATTTAACAGAAAATAAATAAAGAATGAAAAAAAAATTTACTGAAGAAAAATTTTTAAAAATTAAAAAAAAAAATTCTGATTATTTTGTTGTTGGTTTTTACGGTCTTACATATTTTTGTAAGTATTATGAGCTCAAGACCAGTTAAAAATAATTATTTGTGAATTATTATTGTCAGCTTTTTGGGTTATAAAAAATTTAAATTTTATTTAATAAAAGTAAAATATATAAAAAAAAAAAATAGCTGTGCAAGTATCTAATTTCGAATCTGCGACCATACACGTGTTATCGAGATGCAATGTGTTTTTGTATTTTGCTTTGCATTTGAAATTTTTAAAAAACAGTGATGCCTACTTTTATGGAATCTCTTCTAAAGTAAATTCGTTCGAACTACAAAGTACCGATGTAACATTAGAATCGCTTTTTGCTTTCGACTAGAATTGCAAAGTAAGGGCCCAGGTTTTTCTAAAACACTTTCTAGTTGGAATTTTTTTTTACCTTTTAAATTGCTCCATATATATTTTCGAAATAACAGTTTTTTTTTCTAAAACCTCAATTAATTAAATTTATATCCACAATTGTGGGAAAGAAATTTGCATATACACATTTAACAAAATATTGTATAAACAACAAAAATTTAAATGTATTAAATCGCAAGCAAAGTATAAACAAATTGAAAAACACCCTACTGCGTTAATTTTGCAAAAAAAATCGTAAAAATCCATAGGTTGAGTACAAATATTTGTATTTCTGAATGTAAACATGTTTTTTTTTTTAAATATTTATACAATTTTTTAGGGAAGCCAAAACAATACTGTTATATTTTCAGACTTTAATATTAAATTTTGCCCTTTCGTTCTTTCTGATTTTTGCTTTAAAAGTGCTAGGCCATCGAAGTTAAAAAATTAGGCGAACAGCAATAATAAAAAATATTTAAGAAAGAAAGAAATTATTGTTTTATACAGATTCCCAGTGAACAAAAAAGCTGGACACATATTTCAGAAAGCATTATAAATTGAAAAATACACTAGGTGGCGCATACATCGCGCTTTTTAGGTTATTTCCCACCCGATTACAATTTTTTTTGGTATTAAGTTATTTTATTCATTTCATCATATAATTGACAACAGCAGCATTTTTAACGAATATAAAATATATTAAAATTATTGTGGTTATTCCGTGTTTGCGAATGCGAATATTCGGCGCAATGAATGCCTGAATGTGTTTGTTGAAAATTTTTAGCAAATTTTTTTTTTTTTATTTGCGCTTAGAGCAAAAATGATAAACACAATAGGCCCAAATTGAATATAATATCTACCAAAACATCGAAGATACAACAATAAAAAATTAAGTAAACAATAGCAAAAACAAAAAAAAAAACAGCGGCATTTCAAGTGTTTAATAGAACACATAGGGTGTGCGCGGCACTTGGCTTCTATTAAGGATGGAATGGATATATTAATAGTAATTATAATAAGAATAAGAAAATTCATTTAAATAATGGAAATGTGAATTCTTTCATTAAATATTTATTTGTATTTATGTACTTGTATGCATATATTAGGTTAAGCTAAAAATATGTAAACAATTTGAAATTTTTCGGATTATTTAACTCGAGCTAGTTGCTCTTCAATCATCCTTAGACAGGACAGGCACCTGTTTTCGTAATGTGTGCGGAGCTATTGGCGCTGCCTGCAAAAAACTAAGTCGCGATTTCCAGCCCTTTCCTTAGTGGGCATTAAAAAGTGATTATTCTGAAGTACAATTTATCATTTATGAATAACAATTTACAGCTTCTAAAGTACAAATGACTATTCTGGAATTAATTCTACGATTTCTGAAGTACAATGGACGCTTCTGGAATACATTTGTTGATTGATTTCCGACCAGATAAATACTTAAAAATTTTTCTAAAATACATCTCACTATTCTGAAGTAGGATTTGATGAGTTCTGAAGTACATCTGAAAAAGCTGTAATTTGGCGAACTCACAAACTTTTGAGACCACCCTAGCTTTTACTCAAATTCACGTAAACATCGACTCGGAACACGCACGCGTGTGCTTTCATCAACCATAATTAATACAACCTGAAAGTATTCTCATTGATTTACATACGCACGCAACAAATTGTTGATAATAAAAAAAATGAATGCGATAATTACACGCTTTTGAGGGTTGTGGCTTATGTACTTGGTACTTGGTATTGTATTTTGCAATTTTTTCTTAATTGATTAAAGATCGAAAGCTCAAACTGTGCGTCAAGGTCACTAAGGGTTAATGGGCTACAAGGAATTTCAGTTTAGTTTATTTTATCGTTGGTTAGCAAAGACGGAAATAATTCTGAAAGCCCCGAGCCTATGCCAATAGCGCTGCCTTAGTTCCTTAAAAAATATATACATATGTATGTACTTTTAAACAAAATTTAAATTAATTTATTCGATCTCGTATTCTTAGCGCTTACATGTTTCTATTTCCAAACTAATAAATTTCGCCAATTCGCAATATAAAACTTCAATCAACGACCGCAAATCGATCAATAAACCATTCAAATCGCTCAAAAATATAAATGTAAATAACTTTTACGAAAAATTATGAGCTTTTATTAGTAAACAGAAACTTGTGTTGTTGTTGTGATTAATTGCAAAATTTCTAATAAAATGTAAGAAAAATTGTAAATTTCAAAGTAAACAAACTTTAAACGAAATGCGTATACACTGATGAAATATACGGAAGAGAAAAAGCGGTAATAACTCTTGCAAATCAAAGAAGTATAAGAAGAATGAAAGTGGTGGAAAAAAATTTGCGTATTTCAGGGTAATCATTTCATTACTAAATTAAAAATGTATTGTAATTAACGGCTTAACTTTTGATTTTGTTGTATTAGTAAATTATTAACAGGAAAATTATTCATGGAAAGTCGTAAAGAAAACTAAAACAAGGAAACAGTTTTAAATATCAATAATTTTAAATCATACAGGAAAGAGGTATCCATTGGGGCTTGCGTCCGTCAATGCAGACGGTGAAGAAAAATGGAGTATTTAGTCGAAAGCAAAGTTCTTACCCTGTAATTCTACTCGAAGGAAAATTTGTTCGTACTGGCTGAGCAACTTTCGATTAAAACGCATTCGTTGCTCGCAAATCATTCTGTTCCCTTCGGTTTTGTTTTATGGCCCTTTCGATTGTGGAAAATTTGGCATTCTATATTTCGAAAACAAATTCCAAAGTGTTCGAATATAAGAAAGTTATATTTTAAGCTGTCTAATACCGCACTTGAGATGTGTGCAATCTATCGTTGTATTTTGCTTTTAATTTAAAATTTGTAAAACAGTGAAATATCTTCTAAAGTAAATTGTAACGTACTACAGAGTACCGATGTAACATTAGAATCGCTTTTTGTTTTCGAGTAGCAAAGCCTTTCGGATAGAGCTGCAGAGAAAGGGGTAAAGTAAAGTCGGTTAATATATAAATATTGGAATAAGAAGTATTAGGGTGCTCCGTTTCCAAATGAAAATTTTATTTTATTTCTATATGCGAACTGAAAATCTAGATCCTATACACAGCAAATATATAACTATTTTATACTTTAGTTTTGATGTGAACTTGATATATTATATGCAACCGTTTACATGATAAAAATTAAAAAAAAATCGCATGAAACTCAAAACGGCTTTCTCGATGATTCCTTTTGCAATATGATTTGGTGTTAGTTTAGGTGCTTTGACAGCATTAACAAGAGATGTCCCGTATATTCTGTTGTTCATCATCTCCTTGTTTACTACCTCAATTTAGGTTTTTTTATTGTACTTTTTGTGATTTAAAAAAAAAAAATTCTAAAAACTATATTCAAGCAAAAACGTGTCTCCTAATTTGTATGTGATCTTAAATTTTAGAATGAGCAAATTTTCTATTCAACTTTTATAAAAATTTTTAAACGTTATAATTCTTTGTTTTCGGTGAATTTACTGTTTTTTTTATTAACAACAAATAAAAACCATCGCACCGAAAACTGAACACCCTAATGTATATAACATGTACATATACATACATGTCTTATATAGAAAGTTTGAAAATCTAATTGATGTGTATTGTCATTACCAATTAAGAAATTGCTAATTTTATGACGATTGTTCAGAAATATTTACAACGGAAATGGGCTGAGTTCAATCAATCAACTCATCACTTATGGAACTGTTTGAAAATAATGGATCGCATGTTCGAAATATATTCAATAATTGATGTAATAGGAATATTGAAATCTTTTTAATTTTTTTTTTTTCTTCTTTTTTCTTATTAACTTGTTCTCTAAGTAAGTGGGATTTTAAGTAGACAATTTAGAAAGAAGTCGTATTTTAATAAAACTATTTCTCAATTATTCATGACTATAAAGGCGCTCAAGACTTTTTTTTAAAAATTTATTATTTATGAAAATTTTTATTGTTTTCATATTTACAATTTTTTATATTTACCTTTTGGTCCCGGGTTCAGGAGAGTACTGTTCCACAAATCACCCCATTGAAATACTGAAATCGGAAAAAAAAATACTACTTAATTGAACAATTTAAAACTTTGTGTTTATTTAAAAATAATAATAATGGTAAATCTAGGTATACATATTTATTTCACACTGCCTGAAAAAATATCCCAGAAAAAGCCATACACCTAAACAAGCAGCTTACGAAAAAAACAGATATGTGCACAGAAGCGAGATATGAAACCCAATCTGCTTAACTTCTTTATTTTGTTTGAAATAAAATCAAATGTTTCTTCTTTCGGCACCAGCCAGCTAAATAAACAAGAACGCTTGTGGCGACCACCCCCAATACAGTGTATTTGCCATCAACTTTATTGCAATGAGATCAATTTCAATTTTAATATGTTATTCTTAGTACACACTCGTATCTATATATGTTTGTACTTAAATACATACAAATGTTATTCAAACTTTATTATTATTGTTACTTAATCTCTTGTACGTACGTTTTCAGTATGGATTGTGTTTTTAGCAATAAATGAAAGCAATCAAAGCGCGAATATTTGTTTTTACTGCTGCGCAGGCGCAAGTGCAGCTCATGCTCGTCTTGGAAAGTGGATGTTGGCTTACAAATGTAGATAGATAAGTAGGTGGAAGAAGAAGCCTTTTCGTTTTGTAAATAGCTGCAGTGTTTCGGGACCTTTCCGGAACAATTGCGGGATTAATTTCGGTATAATTTTAGAACTTTTTCGGGATTTCTTTCGATATAATTTTGGAACATTTTCGGAAAAATTTTGGAACTTTATTGGAATCATTTTGGAACATTTTCGATAAGTTTGGAATGTTTTCGGTATTATTTTGGAACTTTTTCGGGATTGCTTCTGAAACTTGTTTGGGATAAGTTCGGGATTTCTTTCGGTATAATTTTAGAACATTTCCGGCATAATTTTGGAACTTTATCGGAATCATTTTTGGAACATTTTCGATAATTTTCGAACATCTTCGGTATAATTTTTCAACTTTTTCAGGAATTGTTTCGGGATCAGTTTGGAACATTTTCGGTGTAATTTTAGAACTTTTTTGGGATCAGTTAAGGTATATTCTCGGTATCATACCGGCACTTCTTCGATATCATTTCGGGACCATTTGGGAATGTTTTTCAGACTTTTTCTGTATCCATTTGGAACTTTTGTTTTTAGCTTTTTAAAAATTTGTTTGGAACTATTTCGGGACTTTCTGAAACCATTTGGGGCAAATGCATAATTATTCCAAACTCTATATATCTTGTTTTTTTTTTTTAATTTAAATCCGTTTAAATGCTAATTTTTTAACACCTTCTGAGCTTCCCGATTTAATAATTAAGTCTGTAATGTTCTGAGTTCAGAGATCATAATGAAAAAGCGAGTTGGGTTTAAGCACCAGAGCAATCAGTATAGTCTGACATATACATAATTTTCCGCTCAGCCGCACTCCACTTTTCCTCTTCTAAAAACGGCTCCTCATCTCATTAGACACGCACTAACGTTTAAGTGTGCAAATAGTGCAGAAAACCGGCAAATAGTGAACGAAATTTCTAATTAAAAACAAAAGCTACAGTGTCAAAGTAGTTGTATCGAAACTAAATCTTAACTAGTTACAAAAAAGACAAGTCTTTTGTTGATACAAAAACCAAATACTTTGAAGAGTTTCTGAGTGTATGCAAGTCTAGAGACAGTTTCCACTGGAACACTGTTGAGAGCTTTTTGAAACTGTTAAGAGATTGGTAAATTTTTTGGCTCGCTCCACGCCTTTTGCAGACTCTTAGAACATTGAAATATAAACAACTAAAAGTTTCTTAATTAAAACCGCCAATGAGCTGTCCAGTTTGACTTGACATTCATACTAGTCGTATGCCAACTATCTAGTTGGTTCCACTGCGGGGTTGGTTGATACAAATGTATGAAGGTGCGACCGAGTAACACAAAAAAAAGGAGAGCCGCCTAGCAACACATAATTTAGCATAGATAAATCATTGACCCTCGAATAAAAACTGTTAAGCATAAATTTACAAAAATAGATTCAGCAAAAAATAAACTTTTTAACAATTCACAACTAAGTACATACAAACATACATACATACTAAACATATTGATATGTACTAATATGAAACGCATTGAGGGTATCTCACAGAACGCCACGTGCTTGCCAAGTGATACACTTGTAAACAAAACGTCTAGTTTGTGGCCAAATAAAGCAACTCAGAAACGAGTATTAATAACACAATATATTTAAAAGTATATACATATAGTAACTATAGTCAGAGATAAGATGAGCGATAAGATAGAAAATTCTTGATTTCACACAATGACTCACACACACAAGTGATAGCCACTAATCACTTGATTAATTAGTTAATATATTATACATTTTTGTAATCACAACGAAAATAAATTTCTATTTCAAAATAAAAATTTGTCAAAATGAATCACAACACAACACAAAAACCAAGAAGCAAAATACCTTCGATAAAAAGTTATTTACAATGCTGCGATATAAACAGCAATGCGCGCTAGAAACGTTTACGCTGAGCGAATATTCGTACAGAACTAAACCAGTACAAAATTGACTCAGGCCCACAACAGAGCAGCAGGCGATCGTTGGCGTTTGGAGCAACAATTGGCGGCTACAAAACTTAGAGAGAGGGGTGAGAGCAAATAAGATCAATGCGAGTAAAAAAATTTGCTACATGAGCGCTAAGACGAGGAAATGAACTCAAAGAGTAAACGTAAAGGTGGGCAAAAAGTTTTTTTTTTTTCATTTTGTTTTATTTTTTTTATTGTGTTGTTATACCCAGCTGTGATAAGTGACGTACAGCAATATGTGCCTTTTATTACTATATTCGCCACCAATAGTTCAATTCGACAGATGTTTTTTTTTTTGATTTCGAGTGATTCGTACTTTGTAAGAAATTCGAGTAGAACGCATTCGTGGTTCGAGTTCCGTGCTGTACCCTTCGGATTTCTTTTATCCTCTTTTCGACTGTAGAAAATTTGGTACTCACTATTTCGAAAAAAAATGCTGAAATGCTCGAAAGTTAGAAATTTCTACTCGGCAAAAATAATATCTACTATTAAGTTGAAAAAAAAATTTTTATTTTATTTAATAAAAAAAAAATACTTTTTTATGGATTCCCGTTCGCTAATTTGTTATCGAATAGAATTTTCCACTTTTGTGTCAAGTTTTCGAAACACAGAATACGAAGGGAACAGAATAAAAATCGAACATCGGATGCGTTCCACTCGAAAATATCTTACGAATAGAACTACAGAGTAAAGGCACTGATTCGGAAAACAACAGAAACTTCTCGAACAAGAATTTGTACGAAATCCCAAAGTGGGTATATAATTTTTAGTTCCACGTGAACTATAGATTTGACTTCCTTTACGTATACTCAATTTGTCTTAAACGTTTTCATTTTATTTTTTTATATATTTTAAGCATTTTCTTTTTAGTTCTACACTACGTAACCAAGTCAATGGATCATGGCTGTGATCGATAATGTCGTAGGGGTGCATGTAAATACAAATGTCCGTATGTAACTTAAAGTACGCAAGTAAGAAAATATATATATATATATATATGTATAGAAAATATATATATAGACAATTTGATCATGACGTCGATATTGAGCACGTACCGCTCGTTGAAGGTTGACAAGTTGTATGCCGGCTGTCAGCTGTTCGATTTCCACGCAAATATAAATATGTAATATTTATAGCGATTTTTTTTTTCGTTTTCACGTCTTCTTTTTTCAATTGTAAAACAAAACTATCAATTTACCATATCAACATGTGGATACTTGAGTTTTTTGTTGTTGTATGATTGCCGCAAAATGCCTCATGATCACTTTTATACAAATAGACAGCGCTGTATGTAAGTTTATTGAACGATTTGCATATGGATATTAAATTTGAATACGATGTGAAACGGTATCGTATTGTAAAACGCTGCTATTTATAGCAAAGTGTAGCTTGGACGCTTGAAAGGGGGCGTAATTATGACTCGATTTAGACATGGTATGCCGCCTTAAGCTTTTTTAGGAAAATTTGTTTTCTGCGTAAATTATCGTTACGGTTACGGAAAATTTAAATAAAATCGTGGCAAAATTTTAAAAACTTTTTGTTCAATCCTTAAAAGCTTTCAAAAAATGTCGAATTTTTTTTAAAACTTCTTCACTCTAATACGAGAAAAAATTCATTTTATGATTGTAAATGAGCTCAAAACCTAGAATTTTTGAAGTCACTTCATTACCAACATCAGTGGCCACACTCTGTAATTCTATTAAAAAAATTTCTTCGATTTCGAATGATTCGTACTCTATAACTTTCGAGTAGAATGCAATCGTTGTTTTCATTCTGTTCCCTTCGGAAATGATTTATGCCGCTTTCGATTGTAGCAAGATTTGGTACTCTTTATTTCGAAAACATATGCGAAAATGGTCGAAATTAAGAAAATTCTATTCGACAACAATTTAGCAAACGGAAATCTACAAAAATCTATTTTCGAATGAAACTACAGAGTTAAAGCCCTAATTCAGTGATACTCTGTGATTGTTGAATAGGACGATCCAATAATAGATTATTTGGCTACACGAGCATCCTTTGATGTTTTCTTCCTTTCTTCGATTGAGCTCCAAATATAATATCACAAATAATTATTTTTAGCAACTAGGGCAGTGTAACCAGAAAAGGTTAATTTGAGCCCGCGAAGTTTTTTTCTATTAAAATAGCGTTTTTAGCAGGTTTTGAGAAAGAAGCCAATGGAATATTTTAAGCGGAAACCGAAACAGCGAATATAGAGTCGATATGATAGACGGGGCGTATGAGTGACATTTAAAAACAATTTTAGGAAATAACATTTTAAGTGAACCGCCGAACTGCCTACTTAGTGCTAAATGCTGGCCCAGTGGGTAAGTGAGTGACATGTCTCGGGATTAGGATATCGGGTTCAGTTTCGTGCAATATCTCTATCACTCAGTTACTAAAGTACAACACAATCTGACTTTTTCGCTTTTTATTAGTATTGGAGTTGTGCATAAATAATCGATTTTTACTTTAATCGATTATTTAAATTTTTTTTTCTTATATAGCCAATCTGTTTAAAAAGCAGCAACTAGCTTTAAATCAATTTATCTCTAAACAAAAAAAATAATCGATTATTGTGTAATCAATTTTTCGAACTCAAGTTTTTTCGAATCACTCCAATCTAAGTGCTAGCACAGCAAATCCAAAGTGACTAAACTAAACACGAACAATAATTAGCATCATGAAGTCGTTAATGACTTAGCAAGCAGTGCAATAACAACTTGGCGCTGCAACAAAATTCCAGTTTATTTGCACGTGTCAAAAGCACTAGCAACATCTCTACTATGCCATACATTTTTCTCTACACATGCATGTTTGTATGTGTGTAAATATGTATCACAAATGGCAAATGCATACAAAGTCACACGTACGGCTACTTGCATAAGGAAATACATACATATGTAGTTATATATTCATAATTCATAGAAATTTCAGACTAATGTGAGTGCTTTTGGCTAATAAACCGTAAATTAAAGTCACTTCATATCAACATGAAAAAAAATGTGCAAACATGCTTTCAGAGCTTATTTTAAATGCTTATGGCATCTTGCAAATGGGTTATGGAGCATGTAAGAGGGTGGTTGGGAATGTAGGTGGAAATTGTATGGTATATAAATTTAATCGCTAACACAAAACAAATATATTTACATACATATGTGTGCATGCAGTTTACACGTTGATATCATGATTTGATTTCATGCTGCTCGCAATCAGAAGTATTTATCAATGAAAACAGATTAGACCATTTTTTCAGCTTGTGGGAGAAATTTAATACAATTGCTTTTTCTGAGAAATTATCGACATGAGTAAGCGAGCTTTGTAAAGGAACTCTTGCTCCTGATTGTTTTGGCACTTAAGAGAAAATGCTGCAAAGTGTTGAGGATTAGAGAATGCAGTGCAATAACACCCGCGGATATAACAATCAAAAAAGTAAGTTAACCCGTGTGTCTAGGGAAATGCCCACTAATAAAAGACTATCAAGTCGGCGGGTAATATAAGTATACAATTTTACCACGATACTCATAAAAATACAAGAAAAGCTGTTATAGTACAAAGTAGTGGAAATGTCATTTTAAAAAAGCTTTATAAGCAATTTTAATTTTTAGGTACATATGTACATATGTATATTGGGGCTAATTTTTTTATTTGAAGTCTTCAATCAAGTTCATGAAATCAAATCTTATCAAACGCTCTGCAAGTTTAAATTGGGAATACAACTTTAATTCTTTATTTTTATTTTTTGTTGCGAAATATTTTTTTTAAACCAGGGTTAAGTGATTAATTAGTAATAATTTTAATCTTAATTAATGACTTGTATATGTATATACCTTTTTATTGTTAAAAGTCGATCAGTTTATACTTGCATCGACTTTAAATAAATAAATAAAATAATCGACTAAACAAATTTTTAACTAAAATTTTTATATGTATCAAAAGCTCTAAATTAATAAAAAAAATTCTGATTAATAAGATCACTAGTATTTACTACCAAATAAAAAAAATATATTGGTATATATTTCAAATTTAAATTTTTTGCTTAATCAATATGATTACGATTAAGCGCCATGTGATTAGTTGCGGAGTTAATCGATTTAATTAAACGATATTGACTATTTTCTAATTATTAAGCAATCAAGTTCGAATTAATTAAAAATGCATTAAGATTAATTTTTATTTGTTATTTTAGATAAAAATTTTGAAAAATGGGCGTGGTATTGCCCCCATTATAAATAAGAAATTTTGTTGCATTTAAATACATACGTTAACCCAACATCATGTCGAAATTTAGCAGAGCATTTATTTTTTGCTATTATTGCTTATAACTGCTTGCGAAACGTAAAAATCAAGTGATTGCCACGCCCACTATTTTACAATAGATTTTAAAAAGTCGTACTATAATTAATTTTTTTTTTCGATATGTCACGGCACATAAAAGATATTTTATCTGACCCTAATGCAGTGCTGCAAAAACAATTTTGAAAATGGGTGCCCTTCTGAAAACTATTAATATGACCGTGTGGTAAGTGGTAGGCCACAATAAATCATAACTGGGTATACATACTCGTATCATGCGCGACTTCAACCGTCCTTACATTTTCTTATTTGTTTTTGTTTTTTCCTTTTTTTTGCAGTCTTACATAAATTTAACTAAATATGTACAATGAAATGTCACTGCCAATTCCACATTTAAAAATAAAACATCCATATAAATACCGAATAAATAAATTATGTTCACATTTAGCTTGTCTCAGCCTTAATTAGTATTGACAGCCGATTTGGAATGCAGCAATGTAGTGCAATTGTCAACAATCAAGAAAACTATTAGGAACAAAATTTAAATACTGAAACAAGCTTTAAATTTACAAAACTATTTAAATACCTTATTAGAGACAGCAATAAAAGTGCTCAAACACAAGTTATTCGGTAATTGTGAATTGACGAGTTGTAGAATTTTATGATTTTTTCAGATTCTTTTTAACAACAAAATATTTTTTTTATGTTTTTTAAGCTTTTATAACACTTATAAAATGGATAACAAGTTTTTTCACAACACAATTTTTTTTAATAAATTTTCCGCTTTTCGCACACTTTTTCTACACAAAAAAATTACAACCACGCTTACTTTTATTCTCGAAAAAAGGAAAACAATTTTAAAAATATTGTACGAGTATTTTTCTCTATATTTATTTAATCTTTGCACCGCCACGAACCGATCTTTGCTGCTAATCGGTCAGGACTGTGCATTGCAAACGTGTCGTCTATCCCTTTATCCAATCGATCAAACATTCAAAATATTGAGATAAGTTTGCTCTCAAAATAACAAAAACAATTTAATATTTAACATATTAGAAATGAGTGCAAGAGCTTCCTCGTTTAAAACTGGAGAGCATAATTTCTTTTTTGGCTACAGATTTGGCTAACACTTTCAGTTTTGAACTTGCCCCACATACAAAGCGCTTCGTGCCATTGGCCTCAATTTGTCGAGTACTACTTGTGCTAACCTAAAGATGCCTCAATTCTCTACAACCAACAAGTGCTCACAAGTTGTTGTTGGATAACCTGCAAACGTAATATGAAAATCGTCTCTGCTTTTTAGTTTTTGCAGAACTTCTGCCTTTGGCCGGAAATATTTTAATGAGATTTTATTAATTTAGATAATTTCTCTAGAATTATGAATTATGTGAATTGCTTTTATATATTTACGTATCAGCCAAACCATCTAGTTGAGTTATTCGTTACATTCGAAAGAAGATGTGTTCGATTTCGAGTAATTCGTACTCTGTAAGAAATTTTCGAGTAGACAGCATTCGATATTCGAGTTCCACGTTGTTCCCCTCGGATTGATTTATCTCTCTTTCGAAAGATAGAAAATTCTGTACTTTCTTTATTTTCTTATTATTAAAATAATACAAGTTTTTTTTCATCAAGAAATCATTTTTATCGCAGAAAGAGTTAAGCAATCCCTATTGGCAGAGAATATTTGAAGAATGAAGAAAATAATTGAGGCATATATAGAATAGGAAAAATAAAAAAAACTTTAATGAGAAGTGTTATATATTTTGAAAAATAAAAATAAAATACAAAAAACTAAAAATTAATTTCCCAAAGATCTTCGTTCGAATCTTCGACCGCACCCGTGGTAGTCGAGAAGCTTTTCACCCGCGCTACTTCCACTTGTAAATAATTGTTGTCTAACAATGCACTCAAGATTTAGGCAATGTGTTGTTGTTTTTTATAGAAAAAAACCAGGAGTGGAAAAATTACAAAAATTCAAAAGGTAAAACTTTTGGAAGTGATGAAGGCGAATAAAAAAGTGGCTATGGGGATTTTTAGCGGTCCCAATAGTGCTTCCATGAGCCACAATCTATGGGAAGCCGTTGCTCTGGAGCTAAATGCAGCGGGGGGAGCGTTCAAGACAGCCGATCAGTGGAAAAAAAACGTATAAATGTATAAATATTTCTCAAAATAAGCTGCCGGAACTTACTTAACGCAATTGCCATCATAACAAAACCCCAAATCACTGATATTTCAAAATAAGTAACATTAATATATGCAGATATTTACCAATTTTTTATTTAACAAATCTCCACAAAACAAAATACAAACTCGAGATGACAAATAGTTTGTTTCATTCCAATTGTTTCATCGATAAGTAGGCAATCTCACCATTCTCATATCGCAAGGTGAGTTACTTCTCATACAGAAACACTTATTATAACGAAAGCGATACGAGCCTTGCGATAGGATATCGATCGTTATTATAACGAAAAGTTACAGAAAAGTTGCAGAGATATAAGAAAATGAAGGAATTGGCTAAGATTTGCACTTCAATCTTGCACAATTCACAATGGTCGTGAAACTTCAAGGGAATTCCTCAACTGTTTAGTTATTATTCTCCTTTTTCATTACAAGCACATTCATTTTTGGCACTTCGAATAGTGTGTCGAGACCTGCAAATTGTATCGTAATAGCTCTTAGCTAAAATTTCTTTGCTAATTTCCTAATAAATGAGTATATTCGAAAACCGGAATTTGCACTTATACGTTTCGCGTCACACATCAATCATTTCAGCGATAAAATTCTCCAGCTGTTTTAGATAATCGTGCCAATACGTCAAGTCTCAAATATTAACCTTCCAAAAATATTTCTCTAATTCCAAATGTAAATCGACTTGATGCAGTAGGACGGCTATTAATTGCATATCAAACTAAAAATTTAAGCTAAATAAAAATTGATTGATGGAGATTCCCAATAATTCCACTAGGAAATCTTTGATACTTAAATATGATGCATGAAGACGTCAGCGATTAGTTGGTAAATTTTTTGGAATTTCCACAAGCCGTATATGAAGCACATTCAAGTGGTTTTGCGAAATTGAATTTAAATTTGAGTACAAAATTTAATGGATGTGCTTTTGTATTATGCACTTATGTCGAATTTTGCGCTTTGGTGTCAAATGTGTTTTCATTACGTCAAAAACCGCCAAAACGAAACCACTGACTCACCACTCATGTCCAATGCGAAGTAGTCAGTTGTTTGACAAGCTATTTCACTATCTGTTGTAGGGTCGCGAGTTCGCACCCCAACTCTTTTTAATTTTTTTTTCACTTTTCATTAATTTTTCTTTGAGTTTTGATAGGAAATATTTTTTTTTATATATATTTTCACTCTTATATAAAACAATAATAAAAAAAAATGAAAAATAAAAAAAGTTCAACAAAATTTGGGGTGCGAACCCGGACACTGCCGCTAATATGAGTAGTCAAGACAGAACGAATTGGGTCAAATGTAATCTTGGAAAGTACATAATCCTCAGTTAAATTATTTTATCACAACAGACAACTAGAATTTTTTTAACATTAAACCATGCTCGTATGTAAGTATATATATAAATATTCCAAAGAAATCAATTTCAGTTTCAAATTTTTAACTGTGTACCCACTTAATAATGAATGCTTGCAGGAATATTTCTTTGTTCCGCCTTATGCAGTGCATCGCTAGAAAATTTTATGACTTGTTGTCAATTAAAATATTTAAATTGAAGATCAGAAGATCGCAAAAATATACAAATGAAAATCAGAAAAACAAAAAAAGCAGCAAAATATTATAAACACACAAACATTGTAAATGTATGAATAAACAATAATGAGAAAATAGTCAATAATTTGTAATGGAAAATGCAAGAAATAAGATTTTATAGCGAACAAGTGACCGAACAAAAAAGTATGAAGTGCAGTGATTTTACGAGGGCAGTGCAATAAATCAAATTTATTAATTTTTTGCACACCACATCACATTTCAAATATAAAAACCACTAAATTTCTAAAAATCGATCCATCCTAATACACATGCAAACATTTTAAACACCACAAAAACTTGATATCCTCGTCTCTCCTCGGCACCCTTCTGAGACAACATACCAGTCCCATTAGTTTCTCAGAAATTTCTAAACAATCCTCAACTAAGATCAATATGCACACGCATACGTACACACACACACATGCACATACACACAAATCACCGTCACTTCATAGAAGGACAATTACCTCCAGGATATTGACCTCAGAAATTCTGATTGTCTGCATTAATAAGCATGGTCTTTTAGTCTCGTTAAGTTCACTTCGTCTCTTATTGAGATCATTGCACCGCTGTGGTTATAATACTTTTTTCTTCGTTTTCTTGTGATATTTATTCTTTTCATACATTTAGTTTGACAATACGTTTGGTATTGTGTAGAGTTCAGACGTTATGAAACTCTTTTGTGTGCATTGAATTGTGTTGGGTTCTGCAAAGACTTCCTTGCGTTGCGCAGGCATTTGAAGATCGGCTTACAGGTATCAGCATTCAGATTTTATACTCATCCCTTTTTAGCGTTAGCTGATATCAATTTAAAACACCAAGTGAGGTCAAACCATCATTCAGAGGTTTGCCACGCATGAGTAAGGTGTAACGGCTACTCTCATACTAAAGCCGGGTGACCTTAAGGATCAGAGGGTATTCATCTTTTACGGCCACTAGCAAGCATCTTTAGATGCTAAGAGAACTGCTCCAAACCGGCTTGAACCTTGTGGAGAACTGGGCTATAGGAAGTAGCCTTAGTATAAATCCCTCTAAAACTGCAATGGTCCTGTACGGCAAACTCCAAGCAAGCTGTAGCGAACTACGACTGAACGCCGTCAAGCATTCTGGAGACCACTCCCGCAAATTTGAAGGCTGTGGACTACACAACAACTACCGGCTACGACCCAAATACCAAGTTCTCCACCAGAATGTCTAAGAGGCATGAATGGGAGGTCATGCGTATTCTAAGCCTGCATTCAACCTCCATTTTCACAGACGGTTCAAAGCGTAATGGCAACTAGGGCAGCGGCGTCTACTCGAAGGATCTTTCACTTTTCTTAAGCATTAGACGACCGAGCCACAATTTTGCGCAACATCACCGCCCATTACTGACTGTTGGAGTATTGTCTCAAAGCGTACTTGCTGCTCTCCCTATTCCAGGTATTTTCCATATAAATTTGACAGTTCCTTAACCAACTTGACAACTTTATCGCTTTATTAACCTAATCAGCTGTTTTGTCACATGGCACCAGTACAGCTAAGTTCACGTGTTTATCAAGTAGGTATGTAAATATTTACAGCTGTGTTCAATAAAATAGTAGTGAACTTAAATTGGATATCGTTCTACAAAATTGACATGACCATCAAAATCTGCAAACAAGCTCTGAGCTGTAACATTCCTAAGCTAATTAACCTACTCAAAATTTTTCTAGAAAGTCTTCCAAAAAATGTGCAGATTTTGATGCTCATTTTTGAGGGGTTATTTAACTCTTCTGAGCTTCTGTGTAAACTTTTCAATTTCTTTTTATGTTGATTCCGTTGCAGAATTCGGTATATTTTTAATGAAATTTATTCAAAATACAAACTTAATTTCACTACTGTTTTATTGAACGCAACTGTATATTTCAGCACAGTATTATATTTGCAAATATAGATAAGATTAATCATAATCTGTCTCTGTCGACAGGTCGAGTAGGTAACTGATTTGTTTGCTTGATAAAAACCTCGGTATACATACTTTCGTAACGTATTAGTATTATACGCATTAGCTTATGTCTCTTAAACGATCTACCTTATGCGGGTGCCATGTATATTTAAGAATTGCAGAGTTCAAGCTTTGCCCATGTGACCTTTCTGGCATGCCTCGAGTTTTACTTATTACAAAAATTAAACAGCCAAATTGCAGAAATTATAAAAGAGTTCAAAATCCGATAACTATCTCTTGTGGAGGATATAAAGAAACATTCAAAGCAACGTACAAGGCGTCCGGGTATCCGAAACCACTCTCCCAGCAACTGCTATCGGTTGTCGCCTTTTGACTTCTCAATATCAATTATTGCTATTAAAAAATGTATCAATGCGTTTGTTCCAAAATTGATTTTTTTCACTAAACCATATCCGGTGAATCACATAAAAAACTTTATAAAGACACCTTTATCTGTCGAGGATATTAAGGCCGAGTTTCTTATCCAATTAGTGGAGTGCTGCTTCTAAATCCGAATGGCATTTTCAAATACAGCTGAATTTTTACTGAAAAGCTTTTAGAGGCAAAAATACACACGAAGTGTTTGCTCCGGAGGGGCGACCCCGTTTTAAACAAAACTTTTCCAAACAACTTTTGATGTTAACTGTAACAGGCCTCGAATTCTGGACTTTCAGTGTGGTAGGTTCGCAACACTTCCGCCACACCACGACTGCCGCGAACTAGTAACCATTACAATTAACTCGTTAAATGTTACTCCACTGCCGGTTATGAACTAGTGAAAATCGACTAATGTACTTTCATTTAGAAAAAATTCTTAACGAATGGCAAAATTATCGATATGATATAGTATGGAAACTATTGTCCCAAAGTGCAGTCGATATTTTCAATTGTAAAAATAAAATATGATTTCGTGTTTTCTTATCTTTCTAACTAAACGCTTAATTTTATCAAGTGAAATTTGTAGGTTTAAATAAACCGAAATCATTTACTCGTAACAAGTTCCGCGTTCCGCGTCATTCAAGTGTCTGTCTGGCTATACAAATTGCGATAAAACTCTTGGAAAGGCTGATTTATGTTGACAGGCATGGTCCAACTCACACGTCGCACCATCTCTACAAACAGCTATGAATTGTGATGTTTCTAACACATATTCGTCGAAGAGCTAAAATCGGCGGACTACTTCCGTAACACTGCTAGACAAATGTTTATGGGCCTACAAAAATCCTCAATTCAAGCACTGGAGAAAACGATAAAACTTGAAACCCTTAACACCATGTTTACATCATTTAAAAATCTCAAATAATATCGAAGGGGATTCCCCAAAACCTCTTCATTTCGTATGCGTCTCTTTGTAATATTGGCTTGATAGTTTACAGATATATTTTGGCAAATCGTGTCTCAATAAAAAAAAAACAAGTCATCATTTATGTCAACAAATAATACGCTATACTGAAATCGCTTGCAAAACAAACAATTGAAATAAACCGCTGGAAAACATGCAAACAAACATTCGAATATGTAACGATGCAGTTGTGCACACTGGCGTATCAAGGTCTGATTTATGGGACTAGTTTTTGTTCAAAAACTGTTTTATTCAATGCAATTGTTGTCAGATCTTAAAATACTTATAACAAAAATAGACTAACAAAGAAAATTAACAATGATCGATTCACTCTTAGTGTTAACTTTTTTGAGGCCACTTTATCTCAGAATATTTGAAGAACACTATCTCAGAATTTGTTTGAATAAAACCCTGTCTCAGCTACAACTATTTTTGCCCGTAGTCAAAGTATAAACGATTTCGTTATTTTAACATTTTAAAGTCCCGGTTTGAGTCTATGGTTTTGTTTGTGACATCGTTTACTGCAATTTTGAGTTCGGCTTTTCCCGCTTAGTGCCACGGATATGCTCTGGTTTGTGAATAAAATAGTTGACACAGGGTGACCTTGCAAAACATAAAATAATTCCTCACACCAAAAACAAACTTAGCTTTTTTTCATAAGGGCACCCTGTTACATCTAAAATCTTTGTTTAATATAACTAATCTTGAACAACATTTTAAATGTATTTGTAAGTTAAATAAAGATTTTACTTAATTATATATGTGAGCGCTTCTCGACTAAGATTATAAGCCATTGAATTTACTTTGAGAAACAGTTTTTGATGCAAGTTCTTATAAGAGTGTTCTCTGAGCTAAGGTGTTCTTTAAAAAAAATGTGAGGTATTGTTTGCGTTTTTGTTTTTTTTTTTTGCAATCCGACGATTTATTTAATACTTGCCTACTACACTTGGGCAATATTTAACGACAACTCCTATAATCCCCCAACTGATGCGCACTTGTTGAGAGTGAGTTTATACGTTGAATAGTCTGGTAAGTGTATTGACATACTCAATTAAGCAACCAATTGAACAAATTAAAGTGTTTGTATATTGTAAGGGTGTAAACTTCAACTGAGTCATAATTGTCATCATGGAATTTGGATAATAAAGTTGTTGTCCCATTGTAACGGACGAGATATCAAGGAAGTATGAAAAAGATTGAAGATAACATTGCACTATTAACAATTGAAGTTGATGAATGAGATTACTACAGAATAATAGCATACTTTAAATCATCCATACAAATAACACTTATCTACTAGAGCAAAAAATCGAACAAAAATAGGAACTTTATAGTCTTAAAGTATAGGTCCAGCATTTTTTTCAATAAAGCAATAAAACAAATTAAATAATTACACATATTTTATTTTCAGTATCGACTCAAAGTAGAGAACCACACTTTAGTACCTACAAGTTTAGCACATGATAAAACATGATTTTAAAATAAACACCATGTCATGAATATCATAGGCCATCTTAACAGTTTAAAATTACGGTTTGTGTCTATGGTTTGTTTGTGACATTGTTTACTCCAAACTTGAGTTTGACTTTTTTCGCTTATTTCCACACTTTTGATGTGGTTTGTGCATAAAATAGCTAACACAGGGTGGCCTTGCAAAACATTAAAATTTTCTTCATGCCGCCAACCAACTTAATTTTTTTTTATAAGACTACCCTCTGCCTTCTCATTTTAGGTAAAGTCTTTGTTTAATATGATTGACCAACATTTTAAATATATTTTCAAGCTAAGTAAAGATTTTAATTAAAATCAGTGTTGAGCTACGATTATGACTATACGCCAAAATATCTACTACATTTTAAGCTAAAAATCTAAGTACCCAACTTGAGATCTAATTTGACTGTAGGCTTAAAGTTTGTTGGGTTATCTTACAAATGTTTACATACATATATTCTCAGTGCCAACGTAAGTCTGAAGCGTTAATTTCCTCCACTTAGAAAACATCTCTTTGGAGTTCAAGTAACAAAATTGACATAGTAACGTTATGTAAAAATGTTAAACAACAATTTTCATATGCTATCCAATTGTCGGTAATAAGCGATTTCGACGAAGCCTAAGCAGTTCTAGCAACATCGCAGTCTAGAAACAACTACTTGACTTTGCTGATTAACTATCAACCCAACCATAACACACTTACATATGTATATAGTCTACGGTTCAGTCTGCGACAAAAGCACTTGTCTTTGATGGTATCTTAGCTGTCAAAAATGAAATGTCTGTCAACGCGCTACCAAAGTTGCATCAGACAGGGGCCTTTAGGGACTGTCTGAACAAGTTGGATATATCGATACTTTGTATATTAGAGTGTTACTTACTTTGAAAGTATTTTAGATGCCGTCACTTATTGCACTTGTATGCTTTATGCTTGAAGACTTTTTGTGCGTACAAACCACGGATATGAACAAAAGCAATTTTTATTTTATTTTTATGTTTTGTGTTAGATATGTATATTGTATATCAAATGTGAAAATTTTTTGTGTTGTTAATATTTTTGTATTGCAAAAGAAATTCACTTTTTCAGCACACATGCAAAAACAAAGCAGCGGTAGTGAATTAACAAAACTTTTTTCTATTTGTTTTTATATAGGAAATTTTATTAAGTTTAACACGAAACATCCAATTCGGCCACGTTCGTGTTAAATTTCCCTTAACGGCTACATTGGAAAATGCAAACAAATTTAATAAAGTTAACGCTTTCCGTTCCAGTTAAAAAGTTTTTAAATTGCCTTTGTTTGTCTTTTTTTTTTTTTTTTTTTTTGTTGTTTTAATTTATTTCTTATGCAATTTATATTTTATCCAGCTTTGTGAGATTTCTTTGTTTTACTTGAATAATTTTTAATTTGACTACCTTTATATTAGCTCACTTGTTTATGCACCAATTTTTTAATTTTTTTTTTTTTAAATTTTATCACTCGCTTTTTAATTTCTAATTAAATTGATTATGACGCTAAGAAGTATTATGTGCATAGGTGTTTAAAATTATCATAGATAGCACAGGTCTTAATGTATGTGTACACAAGATAATGCTCAGCTAAATAATATAATTTTTGACTTGTTTCATATATTTTCGAGAAATTTCACTTTCTTTAGCACAGATTTTGCTGATTAAGCTGTAGGCTATATATATTGTTTTCCTACTTATATTTTTAGCATTTGCTTGAAGTAATGTAATGCGTTTTTCACACCACCTTTCGACTCTAATACGCTTTATAGATGATCTCTTTTGTTTAGGTTTTTATTTTTCAACTTTTCTCTACGCGTTCCACGTTGCTAAACGATCAGCGTCGATGATTAGACTGTTGTCGCCAGTTTGTTCGGTTTGTTAGTATACCATTGCTTCGAATAATTATTTCCCGCTGTTACTCGAATGATCACTGATATCATATGCACCCAATAAACCAATGAGAAATTGTATGCGCAAAAAGGAGAAAAAATATTCATTTCCACATCGATTTTCAGGAAATTTTTCTGTGGTGGAAGTAACTTGAAAAACTTGTTCATCGAATTTTTGAGTATGCGTTTTATCTTAATGTATATTGGAACAACTTTCCGTCATGCCATGTCAAATTTGGTTTGGAGACAAACCGGTTTCAGCGATGTGCCTTTTTCAGTGTTTTTTTTGCTGATTTTTTTTCTTTCCCCTTTTTAGGTAGCGGTGTTTAGTGAAACTGGTTTTGCATTCCATAATCGTTTCCTTGAAATATCCGACATTACTAAACGACACATTACCCATCTTCTCTTTTCATATCCGGCCAATGACTGTCATTTCGACAATACTCCCCAAAACCTTCGGAGAGTGATTTTGTTGCTAAAACAACAACAATAACAACAACAACTAAACGATACAGGAAATTCTCTTAAAAAGTCTCGAAATAGCTTCGAACAAATTTTTAAACGGCTTCCAAAAAGTTCCTAAATAATCCCAAAAGCATTCCCAGCTGGTCCCCTAACGATTATGAAAATATAGCGTCAGCACCAAGAACTGATGCCGAAAATGTTTTAAAATTATCCTGAAGCTATTTCGAAACAAATCACGAAATGGTCCCTGAATACATGCCGTCGGCTTTAAAAGTTATTAGTTAGTGTCAAGAGTTCACTGTATTTCGCAAATACCTAGTGACCTATTGAATCTACTGAACAATTATTCTCATAAAAATGTGCTATCAACACGAACTTCAGCTGTAACTAACATTTAAGGTTACTTCTCAATTTTAGACTGAGAAAAAAAGTTTATTGGGTTTGAACAGATGTAGGATGGCTGAGAAGTTCTCATTTTGATATCATTTACACTCTCTCTCAGACAAATGGAAAAATTTAAAGGGGGATTTATAAATGTTTGTTTATTTATTTTTTTTCAAATTCATCCGACAGTTTTTTTTTCGCATGCGTGAAGCAAAAAACTTCGCTCAATTTAAGAAACGGCACCCACCTTCGAACAACTTTCATATTGCTTCAGAGTGACGTTCCACGTTTCTCATTTTTTAAGAGCTGTCTATTGTTACCTTAGATCCTAGGAATTTGCTGATTTGTTGTCACACTTCCACATTTTTTTCTGTGAATTAATTGGCTTTGAGTTGAATAACACTATATTCTAGCAGTTGTCACTCCAATCACCGTTTACAGAATGTTTCAAATAGTCTTAGTCCTCACTTAACACGCGTTTTAATTAAAGTCTTTACTTAACCTAAAAAGACTTTTGAAATGCAGTCATATTAAATAAAAATATTAAGTTGGTTGATGTTATGTAGACATTTTCTATGGTTTTCAAGGACACCCTCAACTATTTTAGAAACATCGGGCCTGAGACCCGTTTACTCAATATCGGGTTATGATAAACTTTATCATATGATAACCTTTAAATCTTGGCTTGGCTCAGAATGACATACATATTCGTTATGTTATGTTAAATAACTTAACATAATATTATTGTTCGTTGTGAACGTTTTCACGTAGAAATTCACAAAATTTGCATAAATAATATATTTGCAAAGTACATACATATGTAATTTATCAGAAAATCAGATGTTTACTTGCAGCTGTAAATTTTTATCGTGATAATCACAGGTCCATCCTTTGATAACTTTTATCGGAAGATAATCAGCACATCATCAATAATTAAACATTGAGTAAACGGCTTTTGGGCAAACCTCTGATAAAGTCTTGAACAAGCAGTTAATCAGACATTGAGTAAGCCGGCCTAAGTGGTTACCAAGTTATCCGATCTGCAAAAAAAAGGAACACCATAAATAAAGAACACCCTAATATACCGCTCTGCACACCAGCAGAAGTAGTCAAGTCATTTAGTTTAGCTCAGTTACGAGCAGGTAATTACAAACATTGCATTTTTAAACCAAACAATTTCTTACCAAAAATATGCTTATTATGAATTGAATGGACATATGTATATGCATGTATGTATGTATGTAGGTATTTATACTCAAATTAGCATCTCGTTAGCCATTTGGTTTCCTGAAGTACTTCATGAGCAAGGGCAGTAAATTTCAACTTTATGATCGAGGTTTAACTTATCTTTCTATTTTTAAAACGTCAGAAATGTTTCCATTTTTCCTCCATGGAATTTCAATATATGTACATACATAGGTACATCTTCCACGTTTCCAAAAATGCCATATCCTATCTTGAAAATTTAATTTCACGACTCTGCGCTTTCACGACAATGCTGCTGTATACATTTGGACTTATGTACATTCACACGAACATGCACATGACTCTCAGTAGCTAAGTGAATTTAGTTTGTATTACTTTTTTGTCAACGAGTTGGCAAGTGGTTCCATAGTGTAGCGGTTATCACGTCTGCTTTACACGCAGAAGGTCTCCAGTTCGACCCTGGATGGAACCAGATGCTTTTTTTATAATTTTTTTTAGTTTTACCTTTTTTTTCTTACTTTAAATAAATTTGTTAATTTTTTTTTGCCCTTAAGCAAAAGTCTTGCGTTCATATTAAAATAACAGCCATAGACTATCGTCTAATTTGCTTCTTGAGTATACATACATACTTAAATATGTAAACTGTCATAAAACAATACAAAAGAAATTATAAAATGCCAAATGTTACACTGACTGTAAAACTGAGGAAAATTTTCAAACACGCCATGAACTACATAATGTTTCGTTCAAAGACCTTTTGATTTTTTCAATGCCTACAAGCCAACTGGCATTCTCTTAGGATAGTTGGCCTCAAAATGATCAGGTATCACCTTCCAAACTTTCTGAGTTCGCTCCCACAACTAATGACTTCGACATTAATCCACAAATTTTCTATTGGATTCATGTCTGGATATAGTAGGGGTAGGGGTCATTTTAAGACCGAGAATTTCGGGTGCCTCAGCTATGTTCTACAATCCGAGCCGTTTTTTTACTCGAAAATTGTGGATTTTGTTGACAAAAAACCATATTTCACAACTCGAAAAATTCACACCACAATTTTAACTTTCAAAGCGATCCACTAAAAAATTGAATAAACTTACTTAGTTTATTCCCTATTACCACCAGCGTTGCCACTGACACTTTTTTTTCGTACCAAAAATTGTTTTCCAGTAATACAAGAACAAACGGTTTCGTTCATTTCATTTATTCGTTTTCAATAAGGATCCAAGAGGCTTAAAACATAAATTTACATCACTATTTGTACCACAAAGATACATTTTTGAAAATGAAAGTAATTCCGTTAATTGCGTAGAGTTTCGTTACGAAAGTGCCAATTCCGGCCACTTTGATTACCACACTATTCAAGTACTTAAAAATGTCGGGACGGCGCGAACGCCATTCCCGGCTACCAAAAATTTCACGCACGAGTTATTCGCATTAGGAATAATCGCGAAGGTCAACTCAGCCGAAGTGCAATGGCCGAGCCTCGCTCCGGAGGAACCGCCTTCATGATCACGGTAACCTCTACGCCAGGTAAGTATGCTTTTGCATGCTAATAATCAACTATTTCAATGCCAAGTTTAACAAAGTAGCTGAGAATTCAAAGCATTTACCAACAACCAATGAAAATAATAAGTACATTAGCTTGGACAATGCATTGTGGACTGGTGGTTGCTTTTATAACAGCAAACTACAGCTATGGTATTCGAAATCCAAAAACGTCCAATGAATCACCAATGTATATGTATGTATGTATGTACCATAGTACTTAATAATAAAGGCTCATTTTGTTTGATTTGGAGGGTAGTCTAAAGATTGTGCAAAGCATGGTAGGAAAACAAAAAAATATGTTCTTGCAGTATAACATACAATTATAACATATGATATCTTACGGCAAGACTCGTTCGCTTCCAGAAAAGGACTTTCGCGTTAAAAAGAACCTACCTTGTTAAATGTTAGAGGTGTCGTTTTAAAACTGAGAAACCTTTTTTGAACTTTGCTATGAGTAATTTCATCTTTGTTTTAAATATGGACTTTGACTAATTTTAACAAAGAGTTGGAGTAAATTTGCTGCGATGGCCCTGTATCTAAACTTGGTGTGTCTCAGGTTCGACACCTAAAATATTTCCGTACTTTTGGAACATTTGTTTTTTTAATTTTTTTTTTTTTGTAGTGGTTAATTTTAAGCAAATATTTTCTAAATGAAAATAATGTAGAACAGTAACAAAAGTCCTAAAGCGAATGTAAATTGCAGCTCTCGAAATGCTAAAACTATTTGCTTTTTAATTCAATATTTAGTCCACTTTTACATAATGCAAGTGTTGATATTGTAGCTATGTAATAAAAAAATTAAGTATATTATTCTGTAAGCTGTCTCTAGTCACTAATAGAGACATTTTGTGGTCAATTTCAATTTTGAGACAATTTGGTATTCAGTAAGCTGTCTCACATCTCAAGTCTCATAAAAAGAGTCACTAATTTGTCAGCTGGTTGTAGGCAGGTCACAAACAAGAAAATATAGGTTTAAATATTAAATAAGTTAAAAAAAAACTTTTTTGAGTTTGAAATCATTGATAAATATTTGAAAAAATAATAATTAATGAATAAAAAAAAAGAAAAAACAAAAATAATAAACTGTCCCCGATCTTGGGTTCGAACCTGCACCGCTCACGTTGTTTTTGTGTCTTCCGCTGATTTCGGTATTCTGTAAGAGAAAATCACAAAAAGTTCACCATTGATGTGTGGTAAAAACAGATATGCATAAATCTGACAATTCGGTTACTGAAAGCTGTCTGCTAATTAATTATTATTATTATTTATTTATTGTGACTGACACTATAAAATAATTTTGTTGAAATTGTTGTGCCAGGAAATTCTTGAATAAAATACAAAAATACAAATATTCACGTCTCTAGTTTGTTAGCTGGTTGTAGGCAGGCGACAAACAAGAAAATATAGGGATAAAAATTATATGAATTAAAAAAAATAATTTAAGTTTGAAATCATTTATAAATATTACAAGAAAATGATAATTAAGAAAAAAAAAAGATTGTAGTACCCGATCCTGGGTTCGAATTTGCATCGCTCAAGTTGTACCCGAGACACTTACTACCTGTGCTTTTGCTCCATTTATTTAAGCGCTGTCAAATGCTGTACTTCAGATTTATGCAAATCTGTTTTTACCACACAGGTGAGCTTTTCGTGATTTTCTCAGCGGAAGTCACAAAAATTGTCTCTAATGAAAAATCTGGTAATACTTTCCACCCAACGTCAAGTGTTAATACACGTCCAAAAATTTAGGTACAGGTATCAATAGACGCGTCTTCACCTCCGTAACAATAATCTGGAGGGGGAAATCCGATATTTTTAGAATTTTGCGAGATATTTGCAGTTAAAGTTCACAATTTTTCTGTAATTTTCATGTGGTTGTTGTAATCACATTAGCCTGTGAGAAAAAAGTGGCACGCGGAAGGACATCACCGTGGCGGTAGCCACGGCTATGGCACACACCCGGAGTTGGAATGGCGTAGCCCAGGGTTATTTTTTGAAGGGCGGCCGAAGGCCGCCTACGCGGAAAGGTGTTCTGCACATAAAAAACGTGGATCGGCCCCGAATTTGGGAGCTAACCCGGGTCAATTTCCGGTTTTTCACTAATAACTTTTCACAGAAACAAAATATTGCTTTTCCCCCTCCGGATTATTGTTACGGAGGTCAAGACGCGTCTTTTGATACCTCTCTCAAGATTTTTGGACGTGTATTAACACTTGACGTAAGCCGGAAAGTATTACCAATCTCAAATTTAGTGACTTTAGATGGGACAGACTTAGGGCCGCTTTCATAAAAGCCGGTAGCCGATAACCGGAGTTTAATTGACGTATTTTGTACGGTTGGCTGTCAAATTAATCACCGATTGGGCTTAACCGGCTTTTATGAAAGTGGCCCTTACAGAATACAGCTATTAACTTAAATTAATACCGCATTTTATTAGGAAACTGCCGCATGTACACACTGCTTAAGGTTTTCACAATTTTTTCCAGACAAAGCAACCGTGCGTTTGGCCGTGCGAATATTGTGAAGAAAACAAAACATTAGTCAGCTGATAAGAAAATCAATAAAAAGGGCATGGAAACCAAAAACAAATATACCAGAATTTTTCACCAAAGTAATAATTAAAAGTATTAAGGTAAATAAAAATCTTATAAGCACTATGCCGCAAGAAGCCAACTTACCTCACATTGGATTAGAGGGAGATGAAATCGAAAACGTGCGAGTTGTGGTGCGTGTGCGGCCAATGGAGAAATCCGAAATAAGTAGCGGTGCAGCCAACGTTATACAAGTGGACAAAATCAATCGTGCCATTACTGCAGTGAAACCACAAGCAACTGCCAACGAGCCACCAAAAACTTACTACTTTGACAATGTATTTGGTAGCGACTCGAACCAACTTGACTTGTATGTAGACACGGCTCGCCCCATAGTAGAAAAGGTGCTAGAGGGCTATAATGGCACTATTTTCGCTTATGGACAAACGGGCACAGGTAAAACCTACACCATGTCGGGCAATCCTGATTCTCCACAAACTAAGGGTATCATACCAAATGCATTCGCACATATTTTCGGGCACATTGCTAAAGCTAGAGAAAACCAAAAATTTTTGGTACGCGTAAGTTATATGGAAATATACAATGAAGAAGTACGTGACTTATTGGGTAAAGATGTTAGTAAGAGTCTGGAAGTAAAGGAACGACCTGACATTGGCGTATTTGTAAAAGATCTTAGCGGCTATGTAGTGCATAATGCAGATGATTTGGAAAATATTATGCGTTTGGGTAATAAGAATCGAGCTGTAGGAGCAACTAAAATGAATCTAGAATCATCTCGCTCACATGCGATCTTTTCGATTACTGTGGAGAGCAGTGAACTAAGTCAGGGTGATATGACCAATGTACGTATGGGAAAGTTACAGTTGGTGGATTTAGCTGGATCGGAGAGACAGAGTCGGACCCAAGCAAGTGGACAGCGCTTGAAAGAGGCTACTAAAATTAACTTGTCACTATCTGTATTGGGTAATGTGATAAGCGCTTTGGTAGATGGCAAGAGCACACATATACCCTATCGCAACTCTAAATTGACGCGTTTGCTGCAAGATTCATTAGGTGGTAATTCGAAAACGGTCATGTGCGCTACCATAAGCCCAGCAGATGTTAATTATATGGAAACAATTTCAACATTGCGTTACGCTAGTCGTGCTAAGAATATACAAAATCGCATGCGTGTCAACGAAGAACCAAAAGACGCTTTACTTCGTCATTTTCAAGAGGAGATTGCACGTTTGCGCAAACAGCTTGAGGACACTAGCCATGAAGATCAAATATCTGAGGAGGAAGAGGAAGAAATAGACGAGGATGATGCTGATATCGAAATAGAAACTGAAGAGACGACAACTGTAAATGGCAAGAAGTCGAAGAAGCGCGAAAAAAGCGATGCAGAAAAAGAGGAGAAGGAACGTCGTGCACAAGAGCATCAACGTGAAATAGAACATGCTAAATCAGAGCAAGAACAATTACGTAACAAACTGATGTCACTCGAAGGCAAAATATTGATTGGTGGTGAGAATTTACTAGAAAAGGCACAAACTCAGGAGAAGCTGTTGGAGCAATCGCTTGCAGAGTTGGAGGAGCGCGAGCAGGCAGAAAAAGCATTACAGCAGACGTTGCAACAAAAGGAGACCGAACGCATAGATATTGAAGAACGTTACTCCTCACTGCAGGAAGCCAGCACTGGTAGTACAAAGAAAATTCATCGTGTCATGCAAATGTTAATGGGTGTCAAATCTGAATTGGCTGATCAACAGCAAGAGCATCAACGCGAGAAGGAAGGAATTTACGAAAATATACGCAGTCTGTCGCGTGAGCTTGCACTCTGTGAATTGGTTTTGAATTCGTACATACCAAAAGAATATCAGTCCATGATTAATCAATATACTCACTGGAATGAAGATATTGGTGAATGGCAGCTAAAATGTGTAGCATACACCGGTAATAATATGCGCAAACACATTGCTGAACCGCAAGAGAATACAAATAAACAGGAGTTTATAGACCTTTCCCATGTCTATTTGAGTTATAATACTGACGGTGTAACAAATCCTGTGCGCACAAAGTCTGCACGTCCACGTACTTCTGGAGTGCCACGTCCGACCACAGCACGTCGTTATTAAAACAGTATTCACTTTAGTTAAGCGGAATTTTTGTTGCTAATTTTATGTTAAACTATATAATGTTAATTTTTGATTAGCTTAATTTTGTTATATTTATTACTACTCGAATACGAATTTCAACACAAACTATATGCATTTATTTAGCAATATCTTTCTTTACTTTACGCATAATGTAACACCACCCAATGATATTATTAATGTGCTAATATTTTGTTTCATTTGAATAAAGCTTTTAAGTAAAATAGACTTTATGACAAGTTTATACCAAAATGTATACTAAATTTACCGTTACATCAATTATTCACGATCAACATACATATGTATGTAAAATATCCGTTACAGATACTTATTGCCGGCAACATGTTGCCGTTCAAATATTGGTTTATTTTTGATGATGAATCAAAATTAACCCTATATTAAAATCAGCTGTTTTTGGCAACTATTTTAAATGAAATTGCGATTCCTGAATTTTAGTCATTTCGTAAAATCTCGAAGATGCAGTTTAAAATATGCTATCGAAAATACCTATTAAACCTAAAACATCCTCCATCTCCTAATATTTAATAGCTAACCAATCCTACAATGTTCTTTGTGTATTATTTTATATTTCTATGTCTAATTTTGAGTAAGGATATAGCTGTTGTGCTCACTATTGCCTTGTTTATGGGGTCAGCGATGGCGGAATACCAAATACTCCTAGTAAACTGCCGACGGTGCATAATTGGAGGAGAATTTAGTTAGAATCTGACTCATAATGGATTTGTGTATCATCAAAATTGCATTCAATATCTTCTATGATAATGCAAAAGGTGCATGACTTGTCACGTATTACGTTCCACTGAACTCGTCTGTCACATTTTAACTTCCCCATAAAAAGAATTGTTTACTCCTATATCTACTTTGATATACAAAGAAGTTCAAAATGGACATGACACCATTTTGGAGTTGCTTTAATTAAAATTCTTTACAGCTTGGGAGCACCTCAGCAAATCTGTACCCGCTTTGAAAAACTGTTCTCAGCATCGTCTTATTGTGAACTGTGTAGCATCGAGAAGCAGATGTCAAAACAACTAATTGACAATTCACATCTCTTTAGAAAGGTACATTTCTTTTATAAAACATGCTTTTATTTATTAATTAGATTAAAAAGTGTTTCGTATTACTTTATATAAAGTGTAGTTAGCTCTGGGATTATTTCAACATTGATGAATAATCCTTTTTATGTTAATGGTTGTAATTTGGCGGCACGCGAGCTCACACAACTTGGTACAACAGCTAAAACGCCAACGCCACTATTGGAAAAATATGGACTCTACGCTGTTGCAACCGCCATCAAATGTTCGTGGAATGGTCGAATTAAATCGTGATGCATTCAAAAAGCTTGTTCAACTGCCACATTTACGAGTGCCGGCAATGGAATCAAACAAAATTTTACCTCTAATTAAGAAACAGCTTCTTAAAATGGAAAGGATGCGTCCGGTGCGTGAGACCACATGTAATGAGACAGAAGAAAAGTCTGACATGCGTGAAATACTACTGCATCCATTAGCCGTGAAAACATGGGAATGTCTACCGACAGCTGAACTTTTGAAATACAACGTAGAACCATGCAATTTTTATCACAGTGAAGTAGAACTTTGTTATGATAACTGGCGTGTAGATGAGATTTTCAAAAGTGTACTACCAGTTGACGATGAAGGTCTCACATCCTACTCACGCATAGGGCATATTGTACATTTAAATCTTAGAGATCATCTGCTTCTTTACAAAAACCTTATTGGACAAGTTTTATTAGATAAAGTTGCTGGTTGCCGTACAGTTGTCAATAAAGCAGCAACAATTGATAACACTTATCGGAACTTTCAATTGGAGTTAATTTGCGGTGAAGCTGAATATCAAGTGAAGACCAAAGAAAATGGCGTGGTCTTTGAATTCGATTTCTCACGCGTTTACTGGAATCCGCGTTTGTCCACAGAGCATGAAAGAATTACAAAAATTTTAAGCCCAAATGATGTATTGTATGATGTCTTTGCTGGCGTGGGCCCGTTTAGTGTCCCAGCAGCACGTAAGCGTTGTTGGGTATTTGCTAATGACTTAAATCCGGAAAGCTATAAATGGTTACAACATAATGGCGAGCGAAATAAATGTTTAACGCATATGACAACGTTTAATAAAGATGGACGTGAGTTCTTGCTGACTGATGTTAAGCAAGATTTATTAAAACGTTGGCATGAGCAATCTGCAGATAAGCCAGCTGGTTACCATGTTCACATAACTATGAATCTACCAGCGATGGCTGTTGAGTTTTTGAATGCCTTTCGTGGTCTTTTCAATGAGGATGATATGCAGAGTTTGTCAAATTGTGATATTAACTATCCTACCGTACATGTTTACTCCTTTGCAAAAGGTGTTGATACAAAGACACTCGTGCGTGCTCTTGTCGAAGAGAATCTGGGCATGCCTTTGGAAGACAATTTAGAAGGCATATATTTTGTGCGCAATGTAGCGCCAAATAAGGATATGTATCGTGTTTCATTTAAACTGACCAAAGAAATTTTGATGACACCTTTTGCGAGACAAACTAAAGTCAGCACAGAAAGCGAAGATGTTGATAACGAAACGAGAAAACGCACAGCTTCTGAGATGCAAGAAAAAGAATTAACTATAGCAAATAAAGTAAAATGCAATTGATAAAGGACTCAATAAAACTTTTATTAATATTGATGTAAATTTTAAGCCTTTTATTTCCTAAATTGTAGGCAGTTTTTTTTTATTTATAATCAATTGAAAATCTCCTTTATTCAATTTCAGTTTTTCAGTCATGGCACGTAAATCAAAAGCTGCTGGTGGTAAAAAAGGCGCTGCTGCCCCAAAAACTGCAATCAATAAGTCAAAAAAGGATAAAAACATCTTCAAGGTTAATGATGCCAAGAATAAGAAGAAACCGAAGGAGGTACAAGGAAAATTGAAAAAGGTACGTAGGTGCACAATTTCTGCTGTAACTGCATAATTAAATACAACTAATTGCAGATCAAAGAAGTGGTCAAGAATAAACGTGAAAAAATCGATGCCAACTTAAAGGTTCTACACAAGGATATGGTCGTTAAGAAACCTAAAGCCGCTGCTAAGAAGTCACCAATCAAGAACAAGAAAGCACCAGCAAATGCAAAAAATGTATCCACCAAATTAGGCAAACTCAAGGTCTAAAGCGCTTGCTTTAGCAGGCTGATTTGAATACGTTATTCAAACACAACAACATTAGACAATTATTTATAAAGATACCACTTTCGTGTTTATTTGTTCAATAGGCTGGAAAGTACTTATGTGCATTAAGTATTTATGTATTTTGAAAATTATGCTAAACAAATATGCTAGCTTATTTTAGGAGAAGGCAAATAAATGTATGAAAAAAATTCATATCACACAAAAATACTACATATATTAATGCTGCTGGTTTGATTGGCTGGGGGTTGTTGTTGTTGTTGTTTTAGCAACAAAATCACTCCCCGAAGGTTTTGGGGAGTGTTGTCGAAATAACAGTCCTTGGCCGGATATGAATCCGGTACGCTTCGGTACTCCCTTGCGGTACTGCCCGACTGTCGTGGGAGCGATTTGGTATGACCAGTGCAACCTTCTAGGTCATGTCATCCCTCCTTCCGAAAGGAAAGAGAAGATGGGTAATGAGAGGTGGGAGGCATCATATCCGTAGATCAACCATCGAGTTGCACCTTTGTGCATATTGGTCGCCTCTTACGACCGGTATGCCTACCGCGGGCATATTCTAAACCCCTACCCGCAGGGGTATTGGCTGGGGGTCTACGCATTTAAATGGTGCCGTATTCACACAATTTTTGGAGCACTTAGCCGAAGGATGCGGATAGAGGTAGTCCGTTTTAGAAATGGATCCGATACGATTCGTAACGATTTCTTTGACTCAACCGATCTTCTGATAAAGTGGCACGTCTCCACCTTTTAAAGCACCTTCCAAACGAGATATTGAATTGATAGCTTACGATGTTTTGCAACGGTTTCTATAAAATAAATTAAAATTTGAATTACTATGCGTAACGCGTCACGCTTTTCTTTTCATTGCTTATCTAAGTAAATTTGTGGACTGAGAGGTCGCGCTACTTAAAACATTTTTTCATCTGCAATATGTTTTAAATGTTTTAGACAGGGGCCAGGCTATATGTACGCTAAATAACTCAAACTTAATTTTCTCAATGAATCTATTGTAATGATAATTCGAACAGAGCTCCAATGCTCAGACCTTCTATAACTTTTTAAACCAGTTCAATAAGCCGGTTCGCGTCGAGCTTTAGTCTCTCTAAAAATGTTTTTGATAATTATTAACAGTTCTTTTGGATAGGGCAGACAAGTTTGGTTTCCAATCATCAGAACTTAGTTGTCTGTGCATAGGCCACTAAGTCGTCATTTTAATGTTTACAGAAGTTCCCCACCTTTCATTATAATTGGCTATTTATTCAAGCTCCTCGCCCTCATGCCTTCCGGTCTCTCTTTTTTTGTTCCGGAGAAGCGAGCTCGACCCTGTAGGGTAGCGTCCTTTCTTTCCGCTGCAATCCTTTATACTTCATCGTACCAGGGTTTTATTTCAGGTTCACCATTATCCCGAGATGTGCTGCCACTGATGAACGGGTGTGAGAGAAAAGCTTGATGGTCTCCTACGATTGCAACTTTTCAATGTCACGGCTGTGAGTTGCTACTAGGTAGTTAGCCGAACTGATGTTTGATACTGCAATTGGGCTCGTAGTATATGTAGTTTCCCACATCGGCCTTCTGTTCTGTCGTCTGGTAGGACAAAACAAACAAGTATAAGTCACAGTACAAAGTCTGTTCCCAGCCACATAGCATGACCAACTCTAGATACGTCGCAAGGTACAAGGGTCGTCTTCTCTTGCCGCGTCCATCCCATCCCATCCCTTGTCGAGGACAACCAATTTCTAAAAGGCTAAGCTGTTCCAAATAGACACAATTTGGTCCGATTGGGCATTATTGAACGATGCTCGTAGATCCACCTAAAACACACAATAAAAGTGACTAATAAAATTAAATATTACTAGGTGCAGAATATTATAAGGCATTGGCCATGATAAAAGTCAGCGTACTTACTCGTATTGGCTTATCTGTTTGCTACCAAAGTCAAACCAATGTTTACCAAAGCTGTCAAGTATCCATGAGATACGCAGAAAAAACGTAAGCAAAAATGTCAACTTAATTGTGATCTCTTCTATCCGCAATACGAGCTTCCTAAAGTCTACCGATCTTCCAATGCAGGTATGTATGTATGTAAGTCGGGTCGTACATCTCAACTTATTCTATATATAAAAGCCACGACTAGTTGCAAAAAAGAAATAGTTCGTAATGAAGCACATAATCATCACATTGGCTTTGATTTCTAGCTTCTGCTATAGTTGGGCTCTACCACCGCCCAATGAAGCTAGTGGGGTTGTAGCTGTTGCACCATCGCAACCACCAGCACCACCACCGCCGCCAACACTAACACAAGATCTTGAAGAGCTTTATTTACTCGTACCATCGAGAGCTCTAAATAAATTAGTGGTACGCTATCTACTCAACGATGCCCAGTTCCAAGCTGTCATACGTATCATCAACTCCCACGACGCCTTCATGGTCCGTATGCGGCTCTCCGCACAACCCGAAGTCATACAATTCAAATCGTGGGTGCGTTCTCAATTAATACTATCTGGTGGTGGATCCTTGGAGTTCGAGGAATCAGAGGAGATTTTACGTCTTTTCAATCCCACACCATATTGGTCTGTTTATGGTTGGCAAGGATTTTTCAGCGAATTTCTCGCATATTTCCCATTCGAGATGTTGCGTGCCCGCATTGATGCAAAGGTTATGCTCGGAGGCAGTATGGCTCAATTTTGGACTAAGGTAAAAGCTTTGTTGCCCGTTTATGAACGTGTTTTGGCTTTCCCCGAGTCGAAACGTCTAATCGCTCAGCTTGAAGAGAATGGTGTCGTTTTCCATCAACTCGATCAATTCATACGCTCATTCTTTGATTGGTATAATGTGAATCCACTTGGAACGCAAGCTATAGGCACAGTCCCGGCTAGTGGTCCAGGAATGCAGCCTAGTAATGCAGGAGTCCCGGCTAGTGATGCAGGCGCGCAGTCGAGTGTCGCGATAGCAAAGAATATTGGTGCTGGGACAGTTGGTATTAGCATTGGAACTCCGGAACACACTGTCGGTGCCAAAATCAACACAGAAGTTGTTGTGCCAGCCGTTAGTCCAGTGGTGGCTTAGAATTTGTTGGTTTATTTCATCTTGTTTTCTAAAGAACCTACCAAACTCAACATCGTATAATGTATTTATAGTGTTACATTAATAGAAATAAAAGTTTTTCGAATAATAAATCTTAAACTGATTCTAATTAAAAGTTAGTCACTTGCTTAGCAATTACATAAGTCGTGCAGTGAATAAAGTTAAAGAAATATCTAAAAGGCCTTGTTTGAAGTTCTTCATCTGTGCGGTAAGGAATGTTTTTTTGAAATTTTATGAGCAACGGGCTATTATTCAAAGTGCCAGAAGCTTGACTCGAAGATCAATGCGTGTCGATCCAACTTTATAAATACTATACGGCTGAGCAGACGTTGTCCCACACCATACTTTAAATTTTGAGGAATACTCTCTTTGGTGAAAAATTAAGCCTTAGAACTCTGTATTAAAATTATGAACCAGCCTCCAAAAGGGGTAGGCGTGAGCTATCTACTTGGTGAAGCGTTCCGTACCGGTTACACAACGATCTTAGCAAGCGAACTATAAAATACACTCTGAAATATCGAATATCAATAATCACTCATCCACAAGCAGAACTAGCCCCAAACTATATAAAAATGGAACCAGTTCAGAACTAGTCAAAGCAAAACTATCTTAGGACTGTCCGAAGGGGAACCGGTTCAGGACGGGTTGCCAAGTAATGCCCTGGTGACAAGTGCCACCTTAAACAAGTATCCGGATCACAATTTGTTGTTGCATTCGCAAGTTAAATTTGTATTCGCCTCTGGAACATTGTTTATTGGAACACGGCCAAATGCAAAAGTGACAGCTCTGAAAGCTATATTTTTGGAATATGTAGCCATGCCGTTATGTAGCTCTCAATACTGAAAACTAACTCAAATATTTTTCAAACTTGTTTCTCTTTAAGCATCATTAAGCCATTGAAGCACAGTTAAAGCTTTATCAAATGAAATTGATGTGAATATTTTTTAATTTACAGGATAATTAAATTTATTGTTGATATGAAAAGTAACTGTAAAGTACATACGAGATTATATATGTTTATAAGTATATTAACTGTTTTTGGTTTATATTTTTCGTACGTTTTCATAACCCATTACTTTAATAACGAACCATATTTTTATAATTTTGAAATCCAAAAAAAAAAAAAACATTTATATACATACATATAAGTCTACTAATATTGTTTATAGTATAAGCTTAAATAAATAACATTTTCAATTTTATAAAAGTATATTTCCAAATATTAATTATGAACTTTGGAACATTTGGAACTTGAAAATGTGCCCAGTCCTTGATAATATGTATTGGGTTGAAATAAAGTGATTTTTACAAAACCAAAAAAAAAAAAAAAACAAAATGAGGGTGTCCAAGTTCGGATGAAACAGAACATTGAATATTTTGTTGGCAGAATTTCTGGCATCCTTTTACGGTACAATTTTCTTTACACCTTTCTACTTATTAAACTTTTTTTTACACACTTTAAAAATACGTTTACTTTGTATTCCTTGTCTTTAATATGGTAGCGCTGTTAACCATTTCACACACCTTTACCGTGTATGGCAATGCTGGTCAATCAGATGTCAAAAATTTCACAAGCACACGAAGTTAAGAGCAGTTAAAAAGTAAATTATCACACAAATTTCTGGGAAGCCTACAATTTTACTACACAATTTAATTTATTGCATGTAGGTGTGCTTTTATACAATTAAATAAAAAAGGATTTTGTCAATTGTGATACTATTTAAATGCATGAAAGCCAAAACTTAAAAGTGCGGTTAGGCAGGTGGTGCATTTGTTTTTTTTTTTTGTTTTTTCATTTGAATCTACTTGGAGATTTATGTTCGAATTCAAATCGATATCAAAGAGCTTCTCAAGTGGACAAGGAGTATTTACGTATCTAAAATGTCTAGTAAAGTAACTCTCAAAATCCAATTTATAAAATTTGTGTCGACGGAAGTTCTGTAGGTATTTCGAGAAAATAGAATATTAGACTATGGTCGAAAAACACTACTCTTTCGAAAAATTCTGAAAATTTATTTCATAAAGGTATAATTGTAAAACTCGGACCGACGAAAAGAAGTGGAGTAATTTGCATATTTAATATCCTGAGGTCTAACCCGATTCGGTTTACTACCACCTCTTTGCATAAAGACAAACAACTGCTTTTAGGTAGATTTACGTTTTTAGCAAATAGTCAATAAATATCTTTACCCAATATATTTACCAAGGACCGGGCAGGAGCTTTGTGTATGATTTATATTCTTCAGTTCAAACTCCAATCTACAAACCAAAATATTCCGCATGTAGTTTGATGTGTGTTTTATCATTTTTCCTGTATATCCAGTAAAGTTCTGCCTTTGTGCAGCATGCAATCTTACACGGGAAATACTAGTTGTCAGTTCTTTTTCCGTTTCATCCATTTTGGTATGCAATCATTAATGAAGTCTCCAAGCTGTCTGTAAATCATCAAAGATAGTATGGGCAACACTAGCCAAGCATCTTTGAAGAGATAAACATAGCAAGCCACCATAAAGAGAACCAAATCAGTGGAATAACTCAGGGCCGAACGAACTTTTTCATGAGCTTCCTCCTCCAATTGTTCGATGCTCTTCATTTCAGTTGTCTCAAGCGGCGCAATAGAATATGTAGCTATGCGCGGGGGTGTCGATGCACCAGAAACTATTGATGTTGACGCTGGCAGTGGACGTCTACCGTATGGTCCAGGGGACTTGGATTGCCCTGTTGCAGTGCGTGTGCGTGAAAGCACACGTCTTCTTACGGCCGACTGTGCTTCGTTGGGTACATCCATAACAATATCTTGTTGCGATCCTGCGCCAGATGGCGGACGGTTTAGAGATGCGTCTCTAGAACGTGATGGTACGCGCTTCTTAATAATGCGCTTCACTTTAACGATGCGCGTACGTCCGCGTGAATCTGGGTGTTCATATGTGGTTTCACTTATTATTTCTGATGTAGTGGTATCATCGTCGTTAGATAGCAGCTCCAAAGGTATGGATGACACAACGTTTGGGGTTGTGTTGATGTTAACTTTTTTGTTAGTTACTGATGGTATACTGCCCTTCACTGAGGGTATAGAAAAGGCTTGTGAGCTATCTTCACTAGGCGTTGGTGTATCTAACGTGGGTGCTTTCGGTGGCTCTGTATAAGCCATACCGCTACCTGAATCACGTACATGCATCAGCTGGCCACGTTCCGATATTGATAGACGCGGTTTGGTACTTATTGGTGGCATGAGACCAATTTCCGGACTCTGTGAACGACGTTTGGGTATCTCTTCGTCATAATCGGTGTTCGCACCGGCTTTTTGCAATTGCTCTTTATCGAGATAGATCGGCGTGTGATACTTGCGCGTGCTGCTTATTTGGCTGACTAGATCGCTGTAGTGATCGACCACTGCAAATGCCTCCTCATGCGCTAAGCGCTCTGCCGCTTGCCTTTTGTTGTCCTCTTCTTCTTTCGCCTTACGTTTGGCTTCTAGCTCCGCTGCCACAATGGTCGGAGTTAAGGGTAACGGTTTAGTTGTTAGGCCAGTTACATTAACACTTTCTTCATTCATTTTTTCTGCGTTCGTACGTGCGTCGCGCTTGAAGAAAGACATAAAGCTTTCCGCGAAACCAGACTTTTCGTTACTACTGGCAGTGTTGCTGCTGGCTTGGTTTTTGTTCACATCGCTGACGGGTTCTAAGTGCTCTACAGGCGCTAAGGGCTCTATGTGTTCCCTAATTTGTATGCTTTCCAAACTCTTTTGATTTTCATTATCCCCATTGTTATTGTTGCTATAAAGTGACGCCTCGGCAAGTGGATGAACATTTTCATTTGATGAACGCTTCAATATTGGCTTCGGCACAAAATCTGGATCGGTGAGTGGTGCTGGTCGCGTTAGTACGACAGCAGCATTATCTGGCATGGGCGCACGATAAGGCGTAAAAACACCAGCAGACATATCACGCGGATGATAGGTTTCCATATGATCTCTTGGTGGTGTAGCTCTGGGTGGACTTGGTGTTTTTGTACGTGCTCTCAATTCCATTTTAAACCTTTCAATTGAATCATCCTCTGAGCTCTCCGTGCTTTCTGTATAGTCCGATTCAAGATCGAAACTCGTTTGCTTTTTGGGCTCCGTACGCGTTTGATAGCCGCTGGCCACTTCGCCCGCCAACATGTCATCGTAGTCCTCAACATCAAAATCGTCTTCATCATTATCCGCATCACGACTATCATCCTTTATAAGTAACCTACCAGTTGTACGCGAAAGTGTTTTAGTCATCGATATATTCTCGCGTGAGCTTCCCCAACGTGCCGCAGCTGTCTTAAGATCATGCACGAAGCTTTCCGACTGACGTCGCAACTCACTGCGCCTTTCGAATGATAGACGCTCAGCTTCTGTCATGGAACCAAGTCGCTTTCGTACGAAAGGTGGTTGTAAGCTACCACTGGCTAGCGCTGATTTCTCTAAGTCATTATCTCTTTGGGTTTCTTTGAGCTTTTCTTGTGCACTCTGTAGCTTACGTGCTTTCTCAGCCTCCTCTAGCTCAACAGCTTCATAGAAACGTGCCATTGCGCGCTCATACAACAGTTCCGTGGAGCTAACTGAGCGGCGTAGCGGAAATGTATGCAAATGAGTAAACTCGAGCGAGGCAAGATCAGGCGAAGAGATAGATATGGGTGGTGCTTGTAGTGCGTCTTCAAGATCTAATTCGAAGGAGTCTTGCTCTGTGGGGAAGAAAAGAAAAATATGAAAATCCAATATACGAATAAGAGTTGGTGATACTCACTATTTTTATCCTTGACTTTGCTATTCTTATCGAAGACGACCAACATGAACTCATTACTCGTATGTACGTCATCGTGCTTTTCCGGTAAAGAGAGCGGACTAACCGGTGATGGTGGTGTGAGGGGATTCTTTGTAGGTGGTGGTGCGCTTATCTCTATGGTGGGATTGGTTGTTGATGAAACAGGCGGCTTTTTGTGATTGTTGTTGTTGTTGTTGTTGTGGTTTCTATTTTGTAGTGCAACATTGTTACCATTGGCCGTAGCCACCCATTCACTCCACTCGGCATGTTTATCTCTTTCAGCTTGCTGTAGCCGATCGGCACGTTCAGTCTGCTTCGTTTTTTCCTTTTGCTCTTGCTGCTCAAATCTATCGGGTTGTTTCGTTTTGTGCTCCAAGCGTTGGACTGCACGCTCGCTTTTTTCTGCACGCATAAATTGTTCTTGGCGGTTTTCACGGTCAGCTTGTTCCCATCTCTCAAAATCAGCCTCTTGGTCTACTGGCTTTACTGATTCCTTAAGACTTCTCTTTTTCAACTGCGGTGATTTGTCTTGGGACTGTGTGTCGTGTATCCCAAGTGCGCCGGTAGCTATAGCAACAGCTAGCGAAGGTGCATTTTTGGCGGGACTGAGACTATGGCCTGAGTGCCTACGCACAGTTTGATTGACGCCCAAGTGGACTGGCTCAGCACTACGTTGTAAAGCGGGGGTACTATTGATTTCCTCTGTGGGTGGACTAAGGCTGCGCTTGCGAAATAACAGAGAACGCAGTGCTTCGGGTGTAGATGGCTTTTCGGGTGTGAGTTCTGGTTCTGGTGTAGCCAAAGTCGGTTTGACTTTTTGTTGCGACGGTGAAGGTGACTTATCTTTGGTGGGGAGTAGTTGCTGTAGAAATTGGGGCACCATTTTTTTCTCAGCCAGTGGTGAACGTTGTGGTGACTTGGGTGCTGCGGACACGGGCGATAATGGCGCTGGTTTGGACGACGGTTTTGTTAACGTTGGCGCTAATTTTGTAGTTTGTATATTGGGCGAGGGTGTTTTGGAGGCATTGGGATTCGCTGGACTGCGCCTTACATCCAGTTTTAGTGCTTTATCCGGCGTGCCATACGACATTTCCCGATGTAAATCTTCAGTGTCAATTAACTGCGGTTTGGGCTTACGCAACGCACCCGGCGATATCTCAGTGGAGGCATCAGCGTGTGGTCTTGGTGGAGATAGCGCTTTTCGGCGTGAGGGCACGTTTTTGCTCTTCTCTTCAGTTATTTTAGTACCCGATTTGGGTTTTGTAATGCCACGTTTTGGATCTGGTATGAAAAGTATCTCAGACTCTTCACTGGGATCGCTCACACCGTAAGGATTCTCTGCTTTTACACGAAATTTATACTCCGAACCTTCGATCAAATCATTAAGCGTAGTACTCAGCGATCTAGTGGTCGCCGCTTTAAGCCAAACATTCCAGCCCACACGAAAATATTCGACAATGTAGTAGCCAATTTTGCAGCCGCCATCGTCCATGGGCGAAGTCCACGACAATGTTGCCGATTTACCAAAAGACATATTGAGCTGAACTTTTCCAGGTGGATTTGGGCGCGCTGTCACTGTAACCAAAAATGACGTTACATCTTCGCCCAGCTGATTCCATGCACGTACGCTATATTCGCCACGATCATCACGTTGTATGCTATCGATTTTGAGTAATGAATTACGATCGGTATTGGAGATTTCGAAGCGAGCATCATTACCCACTACCTCGCCTTCGTGCAGCCACGTAACTGAAGGTGGTGGCTGTCCAGCAACACCAACTTTCAAACGCAAAACTTCGCCTGCCTCAACGATCAAGCCATCCTCGTATGTGCGTGGCAGACGTATTTTTGGTGGTGCTTGCACCATTAACTGACACTTGGTAGCCACATGGCCGGCTCGATTTGTCGCCGTGCACTTGATCTCGCCCTCATCGGTGAGCGCAACTTGGTGAATAATCAAGACACTGGCGTCGTTGTCGTTTAAAATTTTCGTTCGTCGACTACTGAATATTTCATAGCCATCCTTGAACCAATTGATTTCAGGTTGCGGTTGACCCACAAAACGCACACGAAACTCAATACGTTCATCTTCGACAGCTTGACGTTCCTGTAGTTCTTCAATAAAATTCGGTACACAGATAGCGGTGCGTTGAAGTGTGACCGTGAGCGCATCAGACAAGTCACTCGGATCGGAACGACCCACAATGTTTTCGGCAAATACTCGAAATTGATAACGCCATCCGGGCTCCAGGCCACTTATTGACACTTCACACTGTGTAACTGCTATTGGTGTGGCGCGCACCCAATGTGGTGAGCCCATGCGACGATGTTCAACAATATAACCTGTTATGGGAGAGCCTCCATCGAGCTTTGGTCGCTCCCAGCGCAAGTTAACAACATCAGGCTGCTCCTCGGAGAGTGGTATAAGAATAGGTCGTCCTGGCGCTGAGGGGCGCTCTGAAAGAAGAATACATGAAACAACAGAGCTTTTTAACTTTTAACCTTTTTATCTTTTAGATCTTAAACAACGAATTGGTTTCTTGGGATGCTAAAAAGGTATAGAAGCGGCTAGTTATAAAAAAAGAATTAAAAAGCGGGATCGTTAGAAGCTTTAGATGTTTTTTAATAAGAATAACACCTTAAAAGTCTTGCAGAAAATATGGCGGCTAACGGAAAGATACCTCATTTCTCAATATGTAGATGATAAACTTGAAAATAGGTCCTATCACCTCCGCCTTTTATGAAGTGAATGGAGATGGCGAACTAAACTAAACTTCAGAAAAGGCGATTATATATGTTACGGTTTCTGTGATTAGCAGTGATAAATACGCAGTTACTAAATTACCGGTTACGGTTACGCTCTGTCGATTCTGAGCATAACCTCAAATTGTTCGTGATGTCTAAAAAAAATGCAAGTGAAAGGAAATTGAGAAAGCAAAGTGACATTTGATTTTGGGAGATGCTGCACATTTTTGCTTGATAAATTTCGGCCAGCTAGAATTTGCAATAAAGGAAATCAGCTGATTGTGACACATGGTTGTGTTTCATTCAATAAAACAATTCATTTGTATGATTTAATTTGCCAATCTTTTTACTTTTTTTTTCTCATGGTTAAGTTAAAATACAGCACTCTAAAAAGAAAAAAATAATTGTATTCTCGAAATGTTTGCAATTTTATTTGCCTGCTGCACCGTGGTAATCAGCTGACACTCAAACTTGCCACTTTCTACAAATTTAGCGTTCTCATTCGTTGGAGAATAATTGAAAATTCGAGAAAATCTCGATGGTGGATGATTGTTACTGGATTTTTATACAAATAAGCCTCGTAGCTTGTGATATTTTGTATCCATAAAAATATTTACAAAACACGTGCAATGTTTGGAGGTAGCGAAATTGATCTGCAACTTAAGACGACAGAATGACACAAGGGTGTAGCAGTTTTCAAATGATTTATTCACCGTTAAAACGAATGTTGTTACTACACTAAAATAGAGATGCAAGTACCTAAACTAATATCGATAAAAAGTGGTAACTGAATAGAAAAAAAAAAACAAACAAAACAAACTAACGATTGAGAATACCGCTACCAAAGCAGGAAAATAGAAAAGAATATACCAATAAATTAGGTGTGTAATTAGATTTTGATTGCAAATGTAAACAATCTTTGTAGAACAAGCATCCACAATTTAATTCGCCATCAAATATAAACACATAAATAAATCAAATATGCCTCTCTCACTCGTTTTATTATTTGCCTGTTGCTTTTTTTTATCGTTCTTCAGTATTTCACCGAGAATGTTTTGTGCATTTTATTACATTCGCGGTATTTACTCGTTACTTTGAAAAGAATGCAACTTGTTACACTCTCAGCGCTATGAGATGGCGTTACTTTTAAAATTGTGACTCTCTGATATTACAAAAGGCTAAATATATATATTTTATAGTTAACATACTTTTCAATATTTTACTTTAAACAATTCAAACTAATTCATTTTTGAATATGTTTTTGTGACATACATACATATGTATGTACATCTTATAAGCATTTTTGTCTGCCACGAAAAAGCGTCACACGAAAAATGATGTCAGAACACCGCCTATACCTATATCTACTTATGCGTGCACTAAAATAGAGTCAAGGTATATTTGAGAGAGTTAGTCAATTCAGCGCTGATAATACTATTCGAATGCACCGCTGATAATACTATTCGATTAAATATTATTCGAATTTTTTATACCCGTCGAATAAAAATATTATTTATTCGAATAGTCCCATTCCTAATCTGGCGGTTCAAAAAACATCCACTTGCGTCTTTGGTCAGTAATTTTGTACCTTGAGGATTAAAGAGCCGAAAATAGTTACCGTAGGAAACATAATTCTGGCCTAGATGGTAACCCTGTTACAACGGTAAAATTTGTGTTACGGAATAAAATGAAAACCTAAACGAAATTTTTTCTTCTTCTTTACAACAACAAAAAACTTCAAACAAAAAGTTTTCGGGACAGTTCGCATAGTACCAAAATGTTTTAGTACTGGAGGATGGATGGCAATGCATTCTCGTCGACGACAGGTTGGTAGTGTTTATTTGTCTGCACACAACTGTATCGCATGCACATACACAGAAACGCATATGACAGAGGCCGATGAAAGGAGGAAATAGACAAGAAAGCAGGCTAGCAGGCGAGCAACCAACCACTTGAGTACAAAATTTCTAAAAATAACCAAAATTCTAGCGCTCCCACTGTTTGACCCAAGATAAACTGACTGACGTGCATATTATGCATACATAACTACATACATATACATACATACATATGTATGTATGTCTCTTAATGGCTTATGGGCTATAATATTTTTTTAAGGAAATATTAAATTAAATAATTGATTTATGTATTTCTTTAATATATATCACTCACCTGCCGACTTCCAAGTTACAACTTTCTTTGGCCGTCCGCTTTGATTTTGATTTTGCAATTTTCCTGGTTGATTGCCCATATTGCACACTTAAAAAATTTGTGCCAACACTTGTCACGTCAATAGAATGAATTCCGTTATTTCTTATAGAAAAACTGATTTATTTTCGTAACATATGACGGGTAAAAATTCACGGAAATGGCCAAATACATCAGCACTAACTTGAATACACCAACAGCTCAATCATCGATACCAACACTAAGCCGTTATAACGGTTGAATGATGAGCCACATTTATTGGTTAAGTTTGTTTTTTATTGATTCCGTTTTTGGAATTCGTTACACCTTATTAACACTATAATTTTCAAGCTTATTTTTTTTTTAGTAAGAAGTATTCAATTTTAAAACTTTTCTATGCTTCATTAACAGCACAAACCATTTTTCAAGTTAAATAATCCCGTCGAGCGGACACTGCGTACATAATTTGTAGTTAGTATCTGCTGTCTGGGATAAGCTAACGTAGAGAAATGTACTGAACATTTTCTAAATGCGATGACCAAATTTTCAAAGTAAATTTTTTTCCATATTATGCTTTTACTCAACACGAAAATAAACACGATCGCTTATAAACGGCTCGCTAAATGTGGGAAAATTCGTTAGCTTCTATTGCTTATTAGCACAAATTTTCACTCTCAACTATCTCGATCTATGATGCACAGCGAGTAGTATTTCGCTCTTTCCCTCATCTATATAACGAGTGCTAATTTATCATTCAATTCGTTTTGTACGTTCGGCCGGAAAGTTATTTTCAGCCGGGTGGGTGCGCAATGGGGTGGCTTGTGGATGCGGCGACGGTTGGTGGGGTCCTGCTGTACACACGCAAGTAGCATGTATAATAGAAACAACAATAAAAATGCTTGATAAGACAAAGAGAGTAATAAACGCCGATCAAAACAGAAAACAGCTAAGAAGATAGAGAGCAGCAAATTTTCTTTGGCAACCCAAAAGAACACGAGAGAGTAGGCATTTCTCCGCCATTTCTCGTTGATTAGGAAAAAGCCCGAGGTATGTATTACTCATACAAGAAGATGCGGTGACATTCTTAACCCAGGGGAACGGTGAAATGAAATACTTTCACGTGTTCAAACTAGAGATATACAATAATTCAAGACCTATTATTTGACATTTGAAACCACTTTTTGCCTTCTTCAATTGACCTTTGACAGCCCAATAGATTTTGGCCAAATTCAAAAATGATCATCAGTCAGAAGTAGTAGCGGATGGGGTACTTTCCAATAGTTCGTAGTTTCCTACTCAATCTAAATAAAAGCTTGTGTTTCTACACGAACATTCGTGAGTTGGTTACTGCTAGAATAAGGTAAAAGAATAGGTTAGAACAGTGGGTTTGTTACCGCTCAGGACCTCAAGCGAGATTTGAGGGTTGGGTAAAATCACGGGCATTAAGCTTTCTCACTTGTCATTATTTTGTCTTGTTAAACATTTTTCATAATTCGGAATTAATAAGAGCCCCTTTAGTCTACCCATTTTGGCTGAAATGTGATCTTTGAACTTACATCACTGACAAATAAAGCTAATGATCCCGAAAAGGTGTCGAAGAGACTTTAAAGTAGTACCGAAGTGATGACAAACAAATATAACCGTGTAATGTCGGCAAAATACCTTTCCTGGTTCAGTTTACTGCTAAACCTTTCTGCGAATAATCCACGCAACATATGAATTCACTTATTGACGATTAAGATAACGACTACCATTCGCGAAGGTGCGAAGTCACTTGCAGCTTCATTTAAGAACTTGCTTACATTGATTCGCGAATACATGCGAGACTGAATAACAACATGTTTTTGTACGTTCTCGTTCACGAACGAGTGAGAGTCAGTGGCCCACAATTATGGTCGCTTAACACGCGTCTATATTCAAATCCTTACTTAACCTAAAAATACATTTAAAATAGCAGGGTAGCAGGGTCTCCTTATGACACAAAAAATGAAGTTGGCTGCGCTTATGCGAATGCATTCGAAGAGTTTTCGACCAATGCCGAAAGGTGGCACCGTTCAAGAAGGAAATCTTTCTAAATTATTTTTGTTGGTACTTTTCGATGTTGCTGCCTTTCTTAAAATGGACCGTTCATATCTAATAATGACAGCTTTTGTATAAAAAATATTTTTTCCTGACTTTCGCTTTGGAACATCTTAAGACGAGAACACCAACATTAATGAACAAAAAGCTCCCAGCTTCTTATCTCAAATTACATACAAACATATGAGGTTTAACTCTGAAATGTCTTACTATATATAAAGGTCATACTCATTTGCATATACATAGATGTCAAAGCAAAGGTCAACGGCACTTGCCGGAGCCAAAGCGTGGTTGTTTTGATTGAGTACGATACCCGATAAAAATGCATAAACACCTTCGACAGTTCTTTGATAACCCTAAATATATTATTTATCTTGATAGGTGTTAATTAATTTTTACCGTAATGAATTCTTACCACATCAGATATTATGCTAATTTACTCAAAAATTCTATATTAATGGCGGTACTATGTAAACATTATTTACCCGGCAGTCAAAACAAGCAGTATGAACTCAAATTAAACTAGTCAGCCTACTTCCACATGGTCATGTTGAAGAAGACGGCAATATAACTTTAGTCAATTGTTGCAACTCAATAAGTGCAAGAAGAAGAATAAATATAGCCGTCAATGAGTACTGTTTCAGCGAGATAAGATGTTGTTATTTCTTTCATTTGCATTGCATTGTAATTCGCAACCAGTTCATGAAATATTTCAAAGATATAAAGGGGTTTCACAGCGAAAATTAAGAGGTCAATACTCATCCCCCATTAATAGGTACAAGTTTAAACATGTTTCCGCATCCATCCCCCTCTTTTATAACTAACTTAAATCAGCTGTTCGCCCTCCGTTAACACCAAAGTTTAAATATGGACAAATGTCTCTTCCAAGTTCCGCAGATTGCAGGAACACAGCTTAACTCCCGTTACAGCTTTAGTGCCCAGGAGGAGACAAACAGTGGTAAGCAGGAAAGTACTAGCTCAGTACTATCACAATGAGCCAGCCAGCTTGAGGTCTAATCTATGACCATTACATAGTTCTCAACTTCTCAAAGTTCTAGTTTTTGAATTGGTAATTTTTGGAACTAGTTCGATTTTAGTTAGATAGTTTTTGTTGTATTGTTTCTTGCTAGATTGGTGTTCTATTACAGACCATGTCTTATAAATCGAGATAAAATCAAAACGGTTAATTTTTACGGTCCTAAGCTAAAGCCGGACAATTCAATAGCTTCTATTTTACATACAGAAATAAATTATTAAAAAATTTCTAACCAAAATGAAAAGAGCACACTTCGAATGGACAAGAGAAGCGTTATCGGAGTGTGACTATTTTCACAAATATACATACATACATACACCTGGCTATAAGTATGTAAGTAGGAATGTCCATAAAACCAGAAAAAACTAATTTGAACCATTAAAAAAAGCACAAAAAAAGAAATGTGTTCATTTGTAGGTCACACCAAGGGCATCTTGCATCTTAGCTTGGACAATCACTACGCTACGAATGCCTATTGAATGGGCACCACGTTGGGAGCAACAAGTGCAGTCATGAATTTGTCTGCTTACAGCTTTCTTGTTGTTCATCGGTTGGCTTGACTGGGCAGCCGGCGAGTTGTGCTCGTTTGTGTTGCGGCCATGGCTTGGCGCGAAGTGAAATCAATTCTGGTTTTTTATGCTTTTTTTTCATTGAACAACACAAGATGCCTACAAAAGCGTGGTTTTATTTGATTTATTTATCGAAAACTTGAAATGGTAAGTTTATTTTTAAATTCTACTTTGTTTAATCATACGTAAAATCTCAGTTTTTCATTAGTAGAAAGTGGGTGTGTCAATCAATTTGGCAGCAATGATGGGACAAGTGTTTCTATTACAATTTAAAAATGTGTCAAAAGTCGAGAGAAAATGTTGCTAATGTCGTGAAGATGGGCAGACTCTGAGGAGGCCGTTTCATGTTGGCTGAAGTGTGTCGTCAGAAGCTACAAGAAGTTGCTGAGTGCGTTAGTGCCATCTTCTATCATATATTTTTGTTTCCGCTGGATGGACTAAACTCTTAAAATCCATACTAAGTCATATCTTAACCGAGATCAGCGCATGACTATTAGCACCTCTTCTCATACCCTATTAAACGAAGCCACCTAACTGACACTGTCACCTACCAAATGTGAGGCTTCCTAATTTAATTTCTCAAGTGAACATGGAATTGGGGTCGCATCTCAGTGTACGAGAAGCGGTTTGAAGAGAACCTGGTGATTTCCAAATATATCATCCTTCTACTTCGCACTGAGTAGTTAATTGAGAAGTAAAGCCTCGTTCGATAAACGAAAACAGCACTATAGACTCTTATCGTCCCCGTTCTGCTATAAGGTTCAGCAGTTGCAACGCTGGCAACATCTGATGGGGGGGATCTGGGAGTATTCTGGAGAAGTGAAGGAAGACACTCCGTCCCGCCTGAAGGTGAAAGCAGAGGTAATGAGACCATCACTAAGATGGAAATACCAAGTTGGCAGCTGGTGTAACCAAGAAACTACTTACTGGCGAGCTATTTTGGACGGTCAAACTCATCTAGGCTGTGAGATGACCATTCCAAGTCCATAAAATAGACGTCTACGTAGATGAAATCAATCTATAGACGGTTCATTCTGGCAGAACATAGGAAAAAGACGACGCCAGTTCTGGTCCACAAATATTTAAAACCCAGATTTTATCTTCCAGGAGCATGTTCCAGCAGACAAAAGCGCCTCTAAACTGAGGCCAAAGTTCTTTCAGTAGGCTTGCAAAACTCCCAACAAACCAAGGGACGTCATATGAACTCTAAATATTATATTTTTTAAATTCCATTGGTCTAACTCAATTCAATGTTCGATGAAATTGTTGGCATTCTGCTGTATTTGCTTGTATGTACATATCATACATATTCGGTGGCGCATGCGCAAAATTGATGTAGGCGTAGGTATGCCAGAGATGTTAAAAGTAACTATGCGAAAATTGCGCCAAATTGCTGTGAGCGAAAAATAAAAAAAATAAGAAACATTAACAAACATTTGTGTGTGCCGTGAAGAAACCTGTATTTGATTTGCGAATGCGACGATAAAAAGCAAATATCATAGGTAGTAAGATTGTCTCGAAAACGGTTATGGATACAGATACGAGTATGTATAGATGTATATTGCAGTAAAACACCAAACGCGTCAGACAGATAACACTCCAAAAATGCGATTAGTCTAGGCTGCATGCGGTAGGAGTCGCAAAGGAAGATGTGAATGATGATTTCTGATCACTTTGTGTGGATTGAACTGTTCATCTTTGTTTGAAAATGATACTATAGAGATAACAATTGTATCCAGTTATATACGAATGGGTACGAAGGTACTAATCCACTCTCCACCCAAGTTAACTCCCATAAGTATGCTACAAAAACTGAAATTGACTTACACGCCCATGCTACACAAATTGAATTATAGCCAACTGTAGACTAAAGGGATCGATCCCGGATTAAGGATAAATCCACTTTCAATACAAACGGTTACTTTTAACTACTAAAAGTATGCTACAAAATTTTAAATTTACTTATGTATGTATATACTATATTCAATTACAGCCAACTGGAGACAAAGGGATTACTCGCGCATTACTCTCTTTAGAGATTAGTCACACCATTTCCAGAGTAGTTTATATGTACCTAGTTGGTTTCACTGCATGATATACTCATATCTGAATGTGAGTTAAAATTTGTACCCATATTCGACGTAGGTACAACAACTGAATATACATAAATATGTACATACATATGTATGTGTACGTATGTTTGTATTGTAAATAAAGCACGTGCATTGTTTGTTATCTTCGGAATGTTAGCTGCAATGCCAACAACAAATGCATCAACAACACTAGTTGGTATGAGTAACTAACAACAGTCAACAATTTATGTGACAACAAAAAGCTTTCAGCCAATGATTGCAGCAACAAATGTTCGATGAAATGCATTGCGTTCGATGTGCAATGTTTGCTTCAAACCATGACTGGAATTGGTTGCTTGCCTGGTTGGCTTGAAGTAGCGCTTGAAAAATGCTATGCTGACTGTTGAATCAGTTGTGTTTGAGACTCGTAACAGCTTTGACGCGTTTTCTCGTGCGTATGGCGCGAGTGTGCTGCTGTCAACAAAATTGTTTTTATTGTTATTAAAAAAACTTGTTTGTGTGTTACACCAAAAAAATAGTAAAAAGTAAATTAAATTGATTAACGAAAGGTATCTAACGTACATACCTTAAATGCGTAGAGCAAAAAAAAAAAAATACCATAAGTAAAAAAATAAATTTTTTTTAATTCCGCAACAGGTTAAGAATAAATGTCTAACAGGCAGCAAGCAACAACGCAGCAGTGACATGTGCGTGTGTGTGACAGATTTAGTTGGCATTATCCAATGTTTTTTATGTTTGTTGTGATGGAACAAAAATATTTAAAATTATTTTGAAATAATTTATATTTGATGTGCATTAATTAAAATAAATTTAAAAAGTAATAAAAAGTGGTAGTACAAAGTTCTTAACTTGAAAATAATTTGTATTTATTTATGCACAAAAATTGTGACAAAATAAAATCAAAAAATATAAACGTATCAGTTTGCATGCTGATACGTAAATTAAAAGCAACAACAACAACAAATCAAAGTAGTGAGCAAGCGACTTTTGATATTGATTTTCAAGGTATTACATTTTTTGTTTTAGCAGAATTTAACGAATGTATTAAAAATAAAAAAACAAAAATAATGTAAATATTCATACACCGTTAAAAATGTGTGCTTAAATTTGAATTTAAGGTTTGAGTAATTTTTAAAAAACAATTTTTTATTATTTATTTAAGTTAAAAATAAAAAAAAAAATTTGACGCAATATACCTCCAACTGGATTAAGACCGAGCCTCTCTTCCACAAGAATAATTTTAACTCTCCAAAACTAGCATAGTTAAAATTACACTGCTGACCAGTCAGGGGATCCTAATACCTAAATACGTACTGTATAGAAGTTCAAATACCGCCTGTGCTCTGAAACCGCCGGGATTCGAGATTACCAAAGAATGCTAATGATAAATTCATAACGATAGCATACATAATTGGAAACACCACAGAAGGATGTCAAACCTAATGGGGTCCCGCTCGCACTACATCTCCAAGTGTGGTTAGGAATTTCGTCTTGGCATGCTTTTTGCCCGTTCAAATAACGAACTTTAGTTGCCTAATAGCTAGAGCTTGTCTGCCCAATTATTATACCTTTCTTCTTTCCTTGCCTTCCTTGACTCCGAACTATAAATGAGGGCTGGTATGTTGCTAGACTTACAGAGGTTTCGATGGTATTTTTTTCCTCTTCTGGTTTCTAAATAGGGGTAGCTCATGATACCTTCGAATTTCTTTCTGTGAAAATGTATTTAATGATAACAGGAACTAATTAGTCTTGTCCAGGGAAAGCAGATTTTTCGCAAAATATTTTAGATGAAACGAGATATTCGGATGTGATATTAAGCAGACTGATTTCGGGGCGGTTGGGACAGTGATCTCGTTTCTCTTGAGGTATGGATAAACTCAGCTACATCGTTAAGTCGAGGTTTACTCTAAGAGGGCAGCTGGCAGATCATAAATATCGATGATATTGCTAAGGCTATTGGTATTATGTCTGAAAACAAGGTGTGAAAAATGTTACTCCAAAAATTAAAAAAAAAAAAAAAAATTTCAAGATCCTTAACAACCCACTTCAACACTGACTTTGCATTTTGCGGCACTTTTTGTTTTTTTTTTTTGTGAAATTCCTACTAAAAAGAGTAAAAGAATTGAAGATCTACGAGGCTGACTCAAATACATACGAAATACATTAAAAAATTCTACGAAACTCTGCGTGCATGTTTTGCTATTGAGAATGTTTTCAAGCTGAATCCGGGCATGTAGGTAGTAGTAAATTTCTGATTGCCAATTTGGTTAAGAAAACAACTCATAAAAGTGGATATTTGTGTGTGTGTGTTAATGTTAATGGCCATAGAAAATTAGGTTAAGCGTGTGCTAGAAAAAGGAGTTATTGAAAAGCAACAACTATAAAAACAAATCACAAACCATTTGCAATATTTTAGTGACACGCCAAACTCGTACGTTAGGAGAGCAAGCACTTTGCAGTGAAATACCCTCCGATAAAAAAAAACTAGTTTATAACTGGGAAAAATCTGCCTGGAAGCAAAGTAGTCTAAAGTGGACTAAACTTGTTACAATAAAAATTTTAAGTAGTGCCAACTTTCTCGATTTGGAAAAGTTCGTGTTTCATATTTGTTGGTTTGACTGCAGGGTATGTACAGCGAGTGCCACTCAAAAGGGTGCAATCGGTTCTTGCAATATATTTCGCAAAGATATCCAGCCCTAGTTAATTTCATATCGAAATATATTTAATAAGGTTTTTCATCAAACTATTTGTTCTAGTGTTATGCAAAAATTCTTAAAATTCCTAGAAAATTTAAAAATTGTGCTGAGATTTTTTAGATTTGAGGCAAGATTGAAATTAAATTGATTTCTGAGTATACAAAGAGGAATTTTTATAATCAGTGATTTTGTTTTCGTTGATCCCGTATCATATCAATTTTCTTGTCCTTGCCTTGATCCTTTTGAGAGATATTCAGCTAAAAAAATTAAGTGGGAATGGCTGATGCTACGCCCCCTTTTCAAATGAAAAATGTTGCAAAAGTTTTGAGGATGCATCAGTTTGACACCCAGGCGACTTCTGGCAACTACCATGATCGACAGTTTAATGTTTGCCACAAAACATCGACATTCTGACGTTATGGGGAAAAATTTCAGCTCACGAGAAAAATTATAAGATTTATTAAATTAACTTCCAATTGTCATACTTTTCGAAAAAAAAAAACGAAGATATCATGGAAAACAATTTGCAGTGAATTAAAGAATGAAAAAGTTCTTCTTCGAACGAAACTTAATGGTGATCGGTGGCAAAAAAACATCCTCGGAGAGGCTTTTGAGGACCACCTACTCCCTCTCTCGTTTTGGTGTTGAATACTACTTCAAGTAGGATTTTGAGAGTAATCCCACGTAGACGCTACATGGAGTACTCCGAGAATGAATTAGGTGATCCACCAGCGAACATTGCCACGTAAATGGGACTAACTTTCTTATACACACATACATATGTACATAGGTATGTAGAAGAATAAGTGTTCGAGTACTCTGATACTCCTTATTTCGTACTCTTCGAATAATTGAAAGGATTATTTCCGTTTTTTGGTGGGCTATCATTATCAAATATTTGTGACAGATGTCTATTATATAATTCGTTTGGGGATGTTATACATGGAGAAAAGAGGATGGCTTAGAAATAGGGCATGGAGAAGGAGAGCGAAAGAAGAGGCGGAGGAAGCGACTAACACAAAGTGATGGGATGAAGGTAGAACGAGGATTAGAATGAAGAAAGACAGCGGAACAAAATGAGAAAGACTATGGAAGGGGAGTTTCAAATCAATAATAGATGAAAAAGTAGGGAAAGAACAATTTTTCATCTTCGCTTTCTACCAACCAATCGCTCCTTTGGCATTGAAACTCTAGCTCCAACTTGATCTAAATTCCCCTTGCGACTCCCTTAAACTTTAAGTGCAAATAAAAAAGTTATTCAGGCGTGTTCTGATACTCACTTCTAGTAAACCAAAAATTTAGGTGCCTCATTATACGATGCCTTACTGGGATACAATGTATGTATGTGACGAATTTGAAGTTATTGAGAAAAATTAAAGCGGAAATAGTTTCAGATAATCATGACAAATGAAGGTAGGAAATTTGTTGGTGACATATCTTTTGTTTCATGTCGTCACATTTGTAGCTAATTACGGTGTAAACGTAAGGGTAGGCATTGACAAAAGAACTTTATATATGTAGATATAATGTCGTATGACGGAATAAGGTACAACAACAAATAGGAATATACCGACACTATTTTTAGGTTCCTGCTTTGCTCAAAACATAATTTAGTTTAAGCGAGGAAGAAGGGCATCACGACTGACTGTTTCTTCTTGTGGATGATTTTAGATTAAAGTATGTATACGGATATTCGGTCGGATATCTGGAAGTTGTATATCCTGTTCCTCGACCTGTTTTTACTACAGTCTCAGCTACATTCTTCGTTGTGCATTTATTTAAAGGACTTCAACTGCCTTTCACATTCAACTGAAATAAGTAAATCAATAATTAGACCATGACGATGCGAGTTTCCTATTTAGCTTCCGTTTCTGCTCACATTTCCAACATACCACAGCGCCGTTCCACTACAAATGGCTGTCACGTGTTTAGTTACAAAAAGTGAATTAAAGTCATTCGGTGCCTTTAGTGTGTAGACAACCTTAAAGGTTGCAGTCTCGTCAGTGCTGTCAGTCAGTGCGCTAAAATGAAAAGGGAGTATAATGTCAACCGTAACGAATTAGGAAAATGTACATGTGTTTTTCCAACAAGTGAAATGCATAATCGTAATCCAATACGGAAGTAGTTCATATCTGTAAGCAGGTACAAAGGTACGCATGCGCAGACTCACGCTTTGTTAAACATACAGTCGGCCAATTACTCTGCCAACTTAACCTACAGCCATGGGTACGCATTACGAGACATACATAGTTTACAAATAAATCACAAAGAGAATTTTATGGCTGAAGCTAAGATATTCCCGACTTGTTAAAACTATCTTTTAAATTTAAACGAGCTATTCTTTTATATTTGTATATCCAAACTATCTCGAAAACGGCTGCTCCGATTTGGATGAAATTCAGTATGTAGATAGTGTAACACATTCTAAGAATTTTTACTTAGGTATTGGCACTTTGGTTACGTTTACGGGGTTGCCACCTATTTGAATTTAAAAAAAAAAGCGACATATGACAATATGGGTATCAAATGAAAGGTATTTCCCTCCGTATTAAAAAACATGTATAAGCAGAGTTGCCACTTAGTGTTTCCACCTGAGCTTATGTTATACCTTTAGACGAGCTATTCCGAAGATCTCGAAAACGGCTCAACCGATTTGGATCGAATTCGGTATGTAGATAGGGACCACATTTTAGAATTTTTAATTAGGTGTTGCCACTTAGGTCACTTCTACGGGGTTGCCACCTATCTGAATTTTTTTTAAATGAAACGAAATATTTCAATATGGATATCAAACGAATATGGATATTATTTGTATTTCAAAAGAAGTATTTCTGTGTGGGGCTGTATAAACTTATATACATACATATACAAATAACCGGAATTTCATAACCAGTTGATGAATATCTTAGTCAAACAAAATTTTCGGATAATCTAAAAAAGTGGCGAGCATAGCTAGGTCGCCCAGGTACCAACTATAATGATAACACGCCTCTAAGTCCTGCATGATCGGTCAGTTTTTCAATCGAAACGTTTTCTGCAGTCACCAATCAGTCATATGGTATGCAAACTTGCTCGCCTTTTCGATGTTCAGGAGCCATGTTCACTCAACTCCCCCATGCAAGAACCCATAAACTGACATTTTGGCTGTAGGCTATATACTTGTTGTGTGCTAATTTAGATCAAGTTGTTTTAGCTGGAGGGTATGTATGGTTGCACTGGTATGTGGGCCGGTTGCAACTTAAAACCGCTAACCGTCAACTCGTTTACCTTCTATTTGTCCATTAAACTGACAAGTTGAGCGCGCACAGTTGGACAATGTCAGACGTGTGGCGAGCAGAGCCAATCGGTACGTGTTTTTGTGTGCGTGTGGATGAATATGAAAAAGAAGAAGCAAACAAAAAATTATAAACAGAAGCTACCGTTGCTGAAAAAAACAAACAAACTGCACTGTCAGCCATTCAACATATGTATGTATGTTTGTATGTATGCCCCCACCGTCGATATTCCACCCGAGCGTGCAAAACCGTCAAGTCAGCTTCGCAGCATTTATAGCATGTTGTTGACAATTATTGCACGGTTTTCATGGTCTGCTCTTCTTGGTCAAGTTGTTTGGTTTGTTGTTGTTTGCAAATTAGTTGCAATTGCAAACGGCAGCTGATTCGCTGTTACTCGTCGCATAATTTGCCTTGGCATGGGTCTCCAACAAACATACCCGGCACATTCCACTTTACCTTAACCACTTTACCAACTGAATTTCTCTCTTATCATTTACGGTTTTAGCTACTGCAATTCATCAACGTCCAAGCATTTACTAAAGCACTTGTAAAGCGCAGTTACTTGTTTACGTAGAAATTGCTAAGTATTGAGTTAATAGTTCAATAAAATGAATGTTAAGGATGTCCTTAAATAATCTTTTAAGAAAAATGTTTCAAGTGACTTTTAAGATATGTCATATTTACTTGAGGCAATCTTCAATAGTTCTTTTGAACCCAACAATATTTGGGAAGTTCGCATTCTCCCCCATTTGTACCTACTTCTTATCAAAGAAAGTGGTTTCCATTTTTTAGGCCATGGTATAGTGGCTAGCCTTCATACCTGAGGTTTGAGGCCGCATCTCTTGAGTAGTATCAATCACGCCTTTTCATCGATAACTGGCGCCAATTGGAAACACCAAGGGAGTTCAAGTTATCCTTCTTCTGATTTTCCCAACTTTCTTTGCTGCCGAAAAATTTCTGAGTTGGCGCTTCTTTGTCCATTCGCATAACATGGCCCATCCAGCTCAGCCTTTGGGATTAAACTTGTTGAACTATGGTCAGATCCGCTCGTACAACTCATCGTAAACTCGCACGGGAAGCGAGTCACTTTGCCTGAAGCCTCGTTTAGTTTCGAATGACTCGGAGAAGTCCTTCCTTAAGGAGACTGATTAGCGGAGGATGTACCACTTCGCCTCCGTGTTTGCTTTTCTTCGACACGGCGGGTAGTACATCCTTTGCCAGGCTCTTCTTATTTTTGAACCGTCACATACAGCCATCCCCACTTTATCATATTCTAGGGGGTATAACGTTTCTTTTTCCCCACAATTCACCTTTCTTCCTTTCTCGCCTCACGATAACGAGTTTATTGAGTACTGAAGGCGAGGTGAAGCATTGACTATATCGAAGGTTTTCGTTAGCTCAAATGTCACAGGACGTATGTACAGCTTCTGTCAATGTAAGAAAGTGTCTAAAAATAGGCGCAATTCCAATTTTCTTCACTACATTTTATGATTTACAAGTTATGTCCACAACAATTCCAAACATTGAGTTCCACTCGGTGAGTAAAACTGTTAACCACTTACAGTTATGTGAACGAGTACCTAATTGCAACATTTGCCACCACAACAAAGTTTCAAGCAATTTCACTGAATAAAAAAAAGTTACTACAAAAGTGTGCTGCATATTAGTAGTGACAAGAAACCCGCAGAAAAAAGAGAAAAATATTTGTTTCTTTGACAGCGGCGATGCAGCAGTAGCTGCAGGAGCACTTAACGGCTCTCAAACTAGCGAACTGACCGCCCGAATGCACGAATAAATAAACAACAAAATAACATAGTAAAGTGACAGCCCATAATCTTAAACTGAAAAAAAAAAAAAAATAACAAAAGCAACAACAAAAACAATAAACTACAGTCTTTGCCACACCAAGAAACAGTATTTTAATTGAAGTCAAAGCGGCCCACTTAAATACTCTGACCGATAGGTTGCTCAGTTGCCTGAGTGTCTAATGCATGCCGGTTTGACGGTGTTGTTTTTTTCAGCTTTTTTTTTGTAAGTAAGTTATGCGTACCCCTCAACTCAGCTGTTCTATTTTTCTACGTGATTCGTATAAGTAAAATTATGTTATGGATGCATGCATCTCAACATGGCCAACATGGCCTGGTGCAGTAGTGATTGAAAAACTGGTATACGAACTCATACATAATGCACATGGTACTCTATGAATTATGTGTGGATGGGTGTAAATATATTAGAAGAATTAAAAGCTTTGATAACTGCCATGTAAAATCTAGTATCTAATGGATTTTCTTATAATTTAGAAAGTCATTGGATCACTCTATTAATGTAGAAAATGTAAGAAAGAGGTTGGGCTGTCTTTTGTGTTATGACAGTGCAACAAAGTAATGGGACGCGGTGCAGAAACAATAATCAACTAATGGTTATTAGCAAGCGAAGTTCTATGGTTCAACCATAGCTACGCAGTGATAGAATAAAAATCGGCTAAATTCTCCTTCTCAGAGATGGTGCTGACACTGGGTGAATCTAATAATCTAAAAATCTTCCGATTCAAAAAGGCTCGGTCTTCGTAGGTATCAGGACTTGACTAAGACTAAGATTCATCAAAGCAGTTTATTTACTTATCGAAAAAAGCAATACCAAATCGATCACATTTTCAGCTAATCTGTGTTCCGTCTACTTTATTAGGAGGCCAAATACTCGCACATGGTCGACTTAAACAATTTTTTTGTATTTTTTTTTCTCTGTTTTGCTCTTTTTTGTAATTTTTTTTCTAATAAATTCCAAACCTTTTAATTACCTACACAATCTTGTAATTCCTTTTGGTTTCGATTTAATACCTCACTTAATTTATTCCTGAACAATTTTTGAGGTTATTGAATTTTCCTTTTAGCGCAGATGACTATGGCGCGTTGCGAGTCGGTTCAAATTTTAAAAATTACAAAAAAAAATTGCTTTAAAACCCTGGGAGGAGGCACCTTATCACGGGATCTGGGAAAAGAGATCTTTTTCCGCCTTCCTGAGTATATACCAAGGGGATATGATGGTAATATACAGAGCTGTGAACCATTTGGTGTCTATGCCGAAGGATGGCAAACGGGTCCCAGACAGCTAGGACATAGAAGGGGCTATAGGGGCTAGAGACCGTATAGGGTATCACAATTGGCCAGTTTTTTTTGCTGACCTTAGTGTCGGGCTAATACATGTTGTTTAAGCCCAGCTCTTGTAACCTGACTTATCCAGGCCTGATTAATTCATTAAGTAACATGATAGTGTCCAAAAAGAAACTGCCCATGGATATTGTTCCACACCGTAAGCCATTCCGTATTAATCACAAACTAAAACTACCTATTACTGTACTCTCCCAATATACACTTAAATTTTTACAGTGTAAGTTTTCGAAAGCTGATGTAAATACCTTCCTAACGGTAAAAAAAATATTACCGTAATTTTTTTTTAGATATTTCCATAACTTGCCATGCCCACAATTTTGCAAAAATGCAATTGCTAAAAATGAGGTTATGTTTGTGTAGTTAAATTGTACCCATATTTGAAACTTTTGTGAAATCTGAGACGGTCGGGCTCAAAATGTGCTTTTTTTTAAGGTTTTAATATGAAATTATTAAATTTGAGTCCTCTCTTTCTTACCTATTTTTTCCATACAAAAAACAAAAAAACCAAAAACAAATTTCCGCCGTTCCAATTTCATATGAAACTAATTGCAACCTGTAGTTCAGGTTTCTATTCCACGTTAGCCACAAAAGAATTAACAGGGATTTGAAAATGACTGAAGAAATGAACAAGTCCCAATAAATATATGTGTCAAATGCAATTTGCATTTGCTCCAAAACAAAAACAACAACAAATATGCATATGGCTGGGTCATTAAATAGAAAGCTAAAGTCAATAAAATAAAAACAACCAACAATAAACAAGATACCAGTGGAAAAAGTAGTAAATGAAAATCAGTCGCACACTCTCAAGACATTACTTTTGTGCATCACAACAAGAAAATATGGAAGTGAACTTGTCAGACGAGTTCCGAGTTCCATGTCAAATACGTCGCTAAAAAGTCGCAACCGCAGCGCTTGCAGCTGGAATGCTGCGTATGTAAGTGACTTCATCTGTGATTTTTCTTTGGGGGAAAAATACGCTTGTTCGTATACATATGGCATGCATCGCAAGAAAAGAGGACGCAGATTATGAGCCCCGAAGTGACGATAGAGTTGAGCTATTAATTTTAATTGACTGCAAAGTGCTGATAAAATTTGGTCGGAAATGCGTTAAACTATGTCAGTCAGTAAAGGAGATTATTGTCAATAAATTCCCTTCATAGTCTTTAACTTGCGCTGGTTATCTAATGTGGGATTGAAAATGACGTTTGATACTGTCTTTGTTGGATATAAATTTCACTTGCGTTCTTCCAGGTTTGCTGGAAGCCAGTGTTGGGATTTGAAAATTTTAATAAGTGGTAATGTGCAACTTCCAATCCCAGGAAAAGGTTACAACAAGCCTTAAAAAAGGTTATAAGAGGCAGTCATGCCATATGAAGCTCTCGAGTAAAAAATGCTCCCTTTTTCAAAACAGCCAAAAGGCTAAGGAATTTTATTACCTCTTTTAAAGTGGATTTTATATAAAAAAACATGCAAGAAATGCTCAAGAAAATTTCTTAGTTAATTTTTTTGAGGTAGTACACAGTTCTCAAAAAAATTATACGAAACTTTAGTACTATTTTTTTGTGAAATTTGAGTACGGCAACACAGGTTTCCCCATAAAAATACCAAGTGGCATATATTTCTTGAAGGAATATCAATTGCTAAAACTGTTTTAAAAATATCAGGAGAGGTATTAAACTCTTTTACCTCGCTATGAATAATGAAAATTTTGTTGTGAAAAGTTATTGGTAAAAAACGTATATGTGCTCTTCGTTTTCGTATGTGCTTTTCTTCTCGTTTACGTCACTATTCACCATGGATTTTTAAACGTCAAAATTACTTTGCTACTACTATTTTTTTACGCAAGAAATATAGCTAATTTTTTTTTTTTGAGCAATTACTTGTGGTACATTGTAAACTGGCTACTCGAAAAGTTTTGGTGACTCTTTGGGTTTCATATATATACATGCGTTTATCCTGAACTCCCAATGCATCTTGGCTAAGGCTGAAAATAATCTGTTCGTTTTTAGATCATCTTCTGTAAAGAGCTGGAGTAGCAAGTGTATCTCTATTCTTGGCCGAATTATATTGATTCCTTTGTAAACGATATCTTTAATGCAAGCTCAAGCGAAGAAAAACTTTACTTGGAGCCATCCTAAATTTTATAAAAAAAATCTTGGAGCTACAAAAATGCTTTTCTGACAAAGTTATTAAGGAATTACTTGAATGTATTTAAATATTTCCCAAAAAACTCGTGGTGGGTTTTCAGATTGCGTGGTAGAATTTAAAGTTTAAGAAATCTAGTGAACTCTGAACACTGATGCGAAGTCGCTTTTCCTTTACAACTTAACCAGTGTTGCCAAAGCAATAAAAAAGAAGTAACCAACAACTAAAATGGGAATATGGCCAAAAAACTCGAGGTTTATAAAAAGGAACACAAACAGGTGGTACGCATCTCAGATGGAATGTAAATAGAAAAATCAACAAAAACTATTGGAAAATTTTCTTAAAGCACAATCAATTTTTCAGAAAAAAGCTTTTCCTGTCATAACATAAGCTATTTTTTTGTTAAATGCCATTCTTCCAGCGTTTACGAGATATTTTGCCTAAATTTATATGTTCGCCTCAAGACATCGAAAAAATTGCCAAACAGGGAAAACAATACTAAAAACATTTCGAAGCGGGAAAAATGACCAATCTTGGTTAAAAATAATCAAAACGACAACACTTATCATCAGACTCTCAGAGAGCATGCACTTTAGTCATCTTCCAGCTGTTTTTTTAATTCGTTAACAACAGATTCTGTCTGCTCTAATATGTTTTGAGAAATAAGCACCGGATTGAAACTTTTGTTGTTATCACGTTGTAAAATGTTAACGGTTTAATTTCTCTAATACAATTTATGTGTATTTTATTCATAACCCTAATTTTGTATTTCATTAATGTTGTTTTTAATTTGTATTTTTTTTTTTATTTTTAGGACCCACGACGTCGCTTTTATATTACTCACAATGTATTGGGGTATGCTGTGAAAACGAAAAATATTAATACCAGATCACGCACCAACAACAATTAAGCGTGCATTGACTTAGCGACAACAAAAAACAGTAACAAGAAGCAGCAAAGTTGCTTAAGTTGGAATTCGGACTAAAAATGCTGGAATAAATTAATGCAAGAACAACGAAGATATTGGAAAAAAAAGTAAACAAAGTTGCTCTATGGTATATGTTATTTGTTGTTACAACCATATGAAGTAAGCTACGCAATAGCAGAAGGCAACAACAACAAGCAACAGCAAATAACAAATATTCTTGTAACTACCAACTCGAAGATATATTGTTGTTGTTATGTATTTAGTCATGGAATGTTGTTGTTTGTAGCAGCTGTGCTACTAAACATTGTGTTTGTTGTTGCATTGTTACGGTTACAGCATTCATTTTGCCTTAGTTAAGCGATGGTGTTTCGCGCATTTGCTATTGACCGGAAAATCAACGTCAACCACATTGACATGTGCAACATTTAATGGCCAAGCAACGTTATTATTGTTATTATTATTGTTGTTGTTGTTTTGATTGTTGTATCTTCAGCTAAGAAGTTTGTTGAGTGCAGCATTTGGTTTGTCTGGGAACCAGCGTAAAGTAAAATGTGCTGCGTACTTGCGACTGGCGTGCGGAATAAAAAAACAACAACAACAACAACAACATCAAGCAGCCATAACAAACCGGATAAATATATTTGTTGGTATGCCTGTCTTCAATACGCACGTCGATAAAGCACATGTAACACAAGTAAATTGAAAAAAAAAAAAAAAAAAAACGTAAAATAAATTCAATATAAAATCAAAATAAACGTTAATAAAAAAAAGAGTCAACGCTTCAGTCGTCTTCCTCGCCATCTTCAACAATATGGAGGAAGATGTCTTGAACGCACTGCAAACTCGTACGGCCTACTTACCCGGCGGCTATGATCGTACAGGCAAAATTATCATCGTTGTTAACATCATCAATGATTTACAATTGTGGAATCGCAGATACTTGGAATTATCAATTGCCTATTTAAAAAATGCGTTGAGGTAAGTGTTTTAGCCTCGGCTTCAATTTGGTAATAGTGTGGGAAAGAATTCTCACAAACCTTTTTCAGCATGCCAAAGTAATTAAATATTCATATACATAAATAAACTTAAATAATTTTTAGGGTTTGTAATTTCTGTTAATCTAGAAACTTTAGAAAAGTTGTGTCTGCTTATTGAATATTTCTTTGAAAAAATGATTGAAGGTGACGTAGCGAATATTGTAGTGTTCATCTGAAGTACTTTGAAATTTTTTGCTTCTCTTTTCATTGATGGAGTGTGGCATTAATTTTCAGTTAGGGATCGATTTGTATATTTAAAAGCAAATGGGGAATTGTTGGCAAGGAGATGGAGAGGAGGAAGAATTTCGGGAAAATTATAAATACTTTATAAAAAAAATTTTACGAATTCGCTTTGATTTGGCCAATTTTCTTAGTAAAAATTTTTTCATAAATAAAAGAAAAAGAAAATTTCAATGGGATGAAAAATCCTTGATCTTATCGGCAGAAAGTTTAAACTTTTTAAAAAGTTTTTTTAAGATTATAGACATTAAAGTTTTTAGTCAACTTAAAAAGACATTTAAAATGTTGCTCAACCATAGTAATATTAAACAAAGATTTTAGATAAAACGAAATGTCTCATTATGAAAAAAAAAAATTAAGTTGATTGGTGGTATGATGAAATTTTTTATGTTTTGCAAGGTCACCCTGTGTCAACTATTTTTTTATACACAAATCATAGCATAGCTGTGGAAATAACCGAAAAAAACCAAACTCAAGTTTGTACAAAAGAATGCCACAAACACAACCATAGACCCATACCGTGATTTTAAAATCTTGAAATGATGTTTCAAACAGATGAAAATCAAAAACCCCAGTAGGTAATTAAAATTTTTAAAATATACTAAATTTTTTTTTTAAATATGAAACGAAACTGAATGGTTCAAAATTTGAAGTAAAATTTAAGATCATAAGTAAACAGCGAAGGAGCTAAGCACCTTCTGCGATCAAAAGGATTTCTTGACGAGAGTTTTCTAACTTTCGACCATTTTCATATACATATTTTTTCGAAATACTGAGTACCAATCTACAACCCAAAGTGGGGTAAATCAAATTCGAAAGCGAACAGAACGGAATTGGAACATCGAATGCGAAATACTCGAAAATTTACTATGGAGTTCGAATCACTCGAAAGCGAAGAAATTTTCTTTCGAATAGAACTACAGAATAAGAGCTCAAAGATCGAGATCTCCTCTCCATAGTTAAAGATGTGGTGTAATATTTTACTTAGCATTATTCACGGAGGCCAAAAAAAATCTTAACAGGGTTTTTTTCTCATCATTAACATCTCAATTACACTCTTAATTAGTAGGTTAGTAGTACCTAAAGCGACATAAGACAGTAGTCAAATGCCAATAGAAATGTCACACCCACATGCAAACATATAAAGTTCCAAAATAGTAATGAAAAACTTAAAATATATTTCTTTGTTTGTTAGTGCTGCTACTTTGCAACGAGGTGTCACCGTGATTGTGGATGCACAAAAGAGTACAACACGAATCACTCGAGCGCATGCGCGCATTATTTATGAATTATTCGATGATATCACAGTCAGTTTATATCTAGTCAGAGCTGAAGGATTTTGGGAGAAGCATGTGGAGACATGTACAAGCAAAACGCAAACGAAGGGAGAGGTAAGGAGGGGATTTAGAGGAGAAACAAAGTAATATTTAATAATTATTTAATCCTGCAATAAAATTTAAATTCTTGGGTTTGACGTTCTCGACATAAAAATGAAAAAAAAATTGTATGATGTAAATTGTATTTTCTTATTCTTGCAGCCGATTTTGCTCTCGAAGGCGCGTCTGATAAAATATTTCGATCTGTCGCAACTACCTGAGGATTTGGGCGGCAGTTTGTCATTTAATTATGATTTATGGCTGCAGCAAAGAAAGGTAATGTGAACCATTTTAATTAACGATTCTAGTTACCCACATATACAATCTCACTATGTATTATGATAATTTAAATTTTGAAAAGACTCAAACTCACCGCTCCTATAGTCTATGATTTGATACAATTTATTACCTTTTATTTTATAATTTTAACAATTTAATTTCATTCATTTCTCACACAGGCCATTGACGAATTTCAAAAGACTTTTGATTCAACGCTTAGTGGCATGGAAAGTTTGCATGCTTTGTTGCTAAGTAATAAATCATTACGTTCAGCGGAAACGGATGCGGAGTTGAAGAAATGCGCGCAGGTGCATACGAGTGTACAACAACAAATTGAAGTCGTCATCGAATTAGGTAAGCTGATTAGATGTGGGCTATTTAATTGAGTTATAAAAGTTTACAACCCAAAAAACAAAACCCGGACAGTTGAGATACCTTGGCGGTAAAAAAATATGAATTATTTATGAAGAAAACGACTTGTTTAAAAAAAGTGAAAGATTGTTAGCAACGAGTGATAAATGATTATGTTAAAAGTATACATTTAGAAATGCAAAAGCAGTTAGCAGCAAGAAACAAAATTTTTAGACAAAGCAAGTTTGTCGCTTGAGTCTTTCGTTATATTTTTGGCAGCATACTAGGTACGTACATATGTACATATATAGAAACATTATTATATCCATATGCAATAAGTTAAGCAGACCTCGACTTTGAAACAAATCTTGATTGATTATTCATAAGAAATAATGCTTGGATTAAAAATTCAGAACCGCTCGGGCACAGTCATTTTGGTAAAGCTAATGAATGAATACAGAATGTGTTAGAAAAATATAACAATTTTATAAATAAAGTTAATGTACCTTGATCGGCATCAATAGCACTCGCCAAATTTTATAAAATTTCCACAGTACGCTGATGTATATCGACATCACACCGTCTTTCATATTGGGACCAAGAGTATTTTTATTAGGATAAAATAAAATAAAATAAAATAAAATAAAATAAAAGAAAATAAAATAAAATAAAATAAAATAAAATAAAATAAAATAAAATAAAGTAAAATAAAATAAAATAAAATAAAATAAAATAAAATAAAATAAAATAAAATACAATAAAATAAATGAATAATAAAATAAGATTAAAAAAAAATAAAATAAAATAAAGTAAAATAAAATAAAATAAAATAAAATAAAAAAAATAAAGTAAAATAAAATAAAATAAAATAAAATAAAATAAAATAAAATAAAATAAAATAAAAAAAAATAAAATAAAATAAAATAAATGAATAATAAAATAAGATTAAAAAAAAAAATAAAAATAAAAATAAAGTAAAATAAAATAAAGTAAAATAAAATAAAATAAAATAAAATAAAATAAAATAAAATAAAATAAAATAAAATAAAATAAAATAAAGTAAAATAAAATAAAAAAAAATAAAATAAAAAAAAATAAAAAAATTAAATAAAAAAAAAGTAAGAGGTGAGAAGGAAAGGGAAGGAAAGGAAATGAGTCTACCTAGGTCAGTTGCAATGGCCTTATCATCTCTTTCGCTGTTTGGCAAAGTGAAAAAGTAATCTTCCCATGACCTCAGGACGCTATGAGTGCCAGTTACCGGCTCGCGATTGAACTTGTAGCCTTTTCTAGTCTTCACTGCACTGGTTTTTTTGAGCAGTGCGGCCATTTAGTTATGACTGCGGTCGACGATTATGTGACCGATTTGGTTCCAAACACAAATCATATTTTTCCATTATGTATATTTATAAGCTTAAACAAATAAGATACGCATGAGCTAATATTCGATACGCTCGATAAGTAGCACTTGAAATTCACCTTTCACCTGCACTCGAATAAAGAAAGTATAGCAGATTGAATAAGCATTACAAGCGGCTTAAGTTCAAATGAAAGGAAAATTAAGCTTTAAGCGTGGTCTATGCGTTTCAAACGAGCACGTAGAAAATGAAACACTCTGAACTGCATTCGCAAGCATAATGAAATTGAAAACACAAACTTATCTAAAGCATGCTACACACAGATCGTGGAAGATAAAGATTTTCACTTTTATTTTCAGGTAATCGAGTACTGAACCGCCTAGCTGAAGCTTATGCGCCACCCAGACAAAACCCAACGCATACCACTTCAAGTAGCGAATGTTTATCGGATCACAATCAAATGTTCAATACGCCCACCAATGCTGGCGCTGCGCTAACGAAAAGCGTATTTCAATCTACGCCAAAACTTAACTTCAACTCAGCCAACACCCCCGCCACACGTTTGCCACTGCCTTCCGATCTACAATGCGCACGCGCACGCATCGAATTGCTGCTCAATCAAATCGAACGCAAACAAACTGAAATACGTACGGCGTGGCTGGAATTGCTGCAGAGTATACGTGAAGCACGTGAGCTGACACATCTCGAAGAGGGTGTCGCTTTCGTTACGAATTGGATTCTACAAACAGCCGAACAGATGCTCAGTCGACAGTATAGCATTGGTGGTGATGTGCACAGCTGTGAGTCGCTACGTGCTGCACACGATGTACTCGAGCTGGCATGTCGCGAGACATATGGCTTCTATGCGGAACTTTTATATAAAATTGATGCATTTGCTGGGTTGAAGGATTCGACGGCATACAAGGATTTGTTGTCACAATGTGATTTCATGCAATTTGTTTGTCGTTCGTTTGCGACGCGTTTGGAGCGTCGACGGAATGTGCTCATTACATCTTTGCGGTTTTTTCGACTCGTCAGCGAGTATTTCGATAGTACGACTGCGGTTTTCGAAACACTAGTCATGGGAAATAAGATAGCAGAAGAGAATTTTGAGATGGCAGCTGAGAATTTGCAGAAATTGAAGGAGAGTCAACAGAGTTTGGGTGAGTATTTTATTGGAGCGGGGGTTAGGGGAGAGTAAGTCTGTTATGTGCAAGTGAATGTGTTTGCAACTCATGCAGGTGCCTTTGATTGCTGTGTGGTTTGTAATGAGATTATCGTGATGGAACTTTAATACACATCTCTATAAATGCTTACAGCCGACAGAGAATGGAAAAAGAACAAATCATCTAAACAAATGAAGAGTAGAACAAAATATAATTTTACATTTGTACATACATAGTATATATGTTATCGCGCCAATTTGTGGTAATATTAGTAGATATCAGCACTAAGACATTTTCTAAATAGTTTCTCAAGTTTAATTTTTTCTTGAAGCTCTTCAGTTAGCAACCTCCTGCCGTCTGATTAGCTAGGACAGACTTTCGATCTTGTCTGCTATATAAAATATTACTTCCTTTACAATATCCATTTTAGTGAAGTTCAAAGTTCTTAACCTCAGCTCGAGCCCCCTTTCTATGTAACGGATCAAAACATCATTAATATCATAATAAAGCCAACTCATGTCTATTCGGAAGACCAACGCAGATAGAATTATTCGCAACCTGACGGTGCGCTTAAGATGTTGTCGATAGGAATATCTTTTGCTGGGTTGTTTCTGTGTTTCAGTACAGCTTCAGACCGATAAGAAACTCTTCCCTCCTGCGGACAACGCCTCTACTAATTGTTGACCTGCAAAATGAAGTTTGCCGTCATTTGTGGCATATGGGAGTTTCACTTCACCACCGATTATAAACCTTATCTTGGTACCCTTTCTTAAAATGATCATTTAACCGCCTCAGTCTTGATATCATCTAGTAAAACCCAGGGTCCGAATTTATTCATTTATGAAGATTTAAGTACTTTCATTTATCTTTTAAGAATAATAATTTCCCTGAAAGGACATGACTAGACGACACACGAAATGGTCTTAAAAAGTCCCAAGATCCCGGAAAAAATTTTGAAACGTCCCCAAAGAAGTCTACAAGTTATGCTGAAATTGTCCCGAAAACATTCCTAAATGATCCCGAATTGATTCCGAAAAAGTCGCAAAAAGATCCCGAACTGAGCTCCAAATTAATAGTGTCAGAAAGGTCCCGAATCATATCCGAATGAAGCACGTTTAATGAATACTAGCGATGTTACGGAAGTGAGTTCACCGGAACCGCTATAGGAAGCGAATCTTTGACAGTCGCGTTAACGGAATCGGAACCGAAATCCGAAGTCGATGCAAGGCGAAATGAATTAAACACGAATGTTGAATGGTACAGAGAAAAAAAAAACAATAAGAAATTGTTCTCCTGGGTGACGATTACTTACGAGGTCGATGTTCTGTTCGATTTCTCAATAGATTTTATATTTCATAGAAATCGAACTGTGTGAAAAAAAACTTAAAGGAGCTATGGCAAACAAACTCAAGTTTCTTAGATCATCTACATATCTATGCATTTCTATGGTGAGAAAATTTTCGAAAACGTCAAAATTTCTTCACCTCATAGTTGTCAAAAATTTCCAAATCCCATTTTTTTTCTAACTTTTGGTAGAGGCTCGCCCACCGTCATATGACCCACTCTAAATTGTCAGAACAAAAATCAGAAACGGAATATCTAATCCAGAGGCACTAATCAAAAGCTCCGGCGTTTCGGCATCGGAATCGAAGCTTCGCACCATCCCTTGCGCTACTACTCAAGTTGATTTTTATGCATGAAACCACAAAAAAAAAACAACAAAAACAAAATTTCACTAAAAATATGCATTTTTTTAAATTTTCTCTTTTTTCTTTTTTCCTTTTCCCTTTCCATTTTGCGCGCAAAATCACCAATTAATCGCGCAATTGTGTTGGACATAATGCATATACGCGAATACTTAAACAACAACAACAACAACAAACAAACAACCAAAAAGCCAACCTGGAACGCGAACTCGTTAAAGAGGGCGAAAAACTCAGCGATATGCTGGCGATGCCGGTGAAAGATGCGCTTGGCCGTGACCTACACATTGACTATAGCGACGATATTTGCAATGTGCGAGATATTTTGGATACAACATTGGCGCGTCGTAACATCTTCAGCGACAGCGTCGAATTGCAAAAACTCACCTTGGAACAAGTGACACACATTTATACATACGAAGAGGATGCTCGTATGGCCATTAAATGGATGGAAGATTTGTACAATGTCATGATCAAGTGCCATTCGCACGTTGGCTGTAATATACACGAGATACAGGTGCAGAAGGATGAATTGCAGACATTTCAAGAAACCGGAAAGGTAAGTTGGCTAAAATGCAAGGCAAAATAAAAATCAAAAAAATTGAAATAAAAAAAAATGTATTCCAACAAAAACTCATTCATCCACTTGGTCATTGAGTTAATGCGTTTGTATGCGCTTTTTTGCATTTGTTCACATCTGTTTGTATGTGTGTGTGTGTGAGTGGGGATCACCGTTGAGTTCTTGCAGCTGACTGTGACCAATGTTGTGTGGCAGGTTGCCGCTGTACTCGTATCTGGGTTCAGTGGTAGCTAACCAGCGTTGACTTTGTTTTTATTGTTTTTTGTTTTTTTTTTGGTTTTTATTTTTTTTGTAGATTAGCAAGTTGAATTGTTGCTTTTTTGTTGTTGTCCAGTTGCAGTTAGGTGTTGTTAATGGTCGTCTGAATGCACGCGATTTATCGTTGCTTGCAATCATTTCTTGCATCCTGAGTAGTTTTCATTGTTATTCCTATACCCTGTTGGTGTTTAAATTATAACGGTAGAAAGTAAGTAATGGAGATTGATGCAGACAACTTCTTTGTATCAAACTACTCTAGATGAGACCTTTTAAGTAAGATCTTCTTGTGTGTCTTATAAAATTTAAAAAAATCTTCTTTTGCAATTGGGTATATTATATACAGTTCTAACCTAAAAACACTCACTTGATTTTTTTTTTTTAAATTCTTTTTTGATGTTTCCCCATTTCCAAAGCTTTTTTGTTGTTGTTGTTAACTTCTTGTGGGTTTGTTATTATTATTATACGCGAATTGAAGCGGTCCAATTTCCGTTCATCACTTCTCTATTATTTTGCTGCCTTTTTTGTTTCTTTGTTTGCAAATTTACCATCCTATCTTATTATTAAAAAACCAGTTTACCGTAATTCTTGTTCTATGTGCTGGAATATGAAGTGTAATTTAGCGCAACAAAATAATTTCCACATTGCTCAGCGTGCGCTCTGTTGTTTGTCGCCAATTGACGTATAACAAAATGGAGGCAGTTTTGTGCAAAACCGTTACATTGCAATTATCAGTATCAGCTGATTTAACATAGATATTGTACTGGCATGCCAAATTGATAGTTATAACAAGCTAATAGCTCAATGCAACAGGTGTAACTCACAAGTCGGTTCGATAATCGAGCTTGAAAAAAAGCATACAACTGATCATCAACGCAGGAGTACGGGTCCGGGAAATATCACTCATGCTTTGTGGTTGTTGTAATTTTTCCGAATTTAATCAAACGAAGTGGGGGTTGCGATTTCCTCTGCTTCAATCAGTGGAATAAAAAAATTAAATAAAGTAAAATAAAATAAAATAAAATGAAATAAAATAAAAAAAAATAAAATAAAATAAAATAAAACAAAATAAAATAAAATAAAACAAAATAAAATAAAATAAAATAAAATAAAATAAAATAAAATAAAATAAAATAAAATAAAATAAAATAAAATAAGATAAAATAAAATAAAATAAAACAAGATAAAATAAAATAAAATAAAATAAAATAAAATAAAAATAAAATAAAATAAAATAAGATAAAATAAAATAAAATAAAATAAAATAAAATAATATAAAATAAAATAAAATAAAATAAAATAAAATAAAATAAAATGAAATAATATAAAATAAAATAAAATAAAATAAAATAAAATAAGATAATATAAAATAATATAAAATAAAATAAAATAAAATAAAATAAAATAAAATAAAATAAAATAAAATAATATAAAATAAAATAAAATAAAATAAAATAAAATAAAATAAAATAAAATAAAATAAAATAAAATAAAATAAAATGAAATAAAATAAAATAAAACAGAATCACACGAAATGAAATAAAATGAAATGAAATAGACGTGATCATGCTCTCGTTCTTCACAGAGCTCATGTAGCGATTACCATCCCTAAAGTTTCTACTGCTTTGTTATTCTGATGGCAGGTGAAGCCTGGCTGGGAAAAATTGTTTCATTGCTCACTATGTCCTTGAATGTTAGATTTATGTATGTCCATATGTTCTCTTGCGTTTAGAATTCCATCCCTTGTATTTTTATCTATCTTCCTTACTTGATAAGAATTCAACTATGCACCTGTAGCTCAATATTTGTATTACTCCATTGCCATTGAGATACATCATAGGAAACAAGCGACGCTCATTTGTACCCAACACATTTAGCTTATCAGCCGCATAACACAAAACACATTTTCCCCATTTTGCAGAGTATCTACAACTATGGCTGTCAACTATTGGAAGCCTCACAGACATTACGCGCATCTTGTCGCCTCGATGAAAATGCCATTCCTCAACGCATGCTACAACAATTACAACACACTTGGCATCGACTACAGGCCATAAGCCAAGAGCACATGACACGTTTACGAGTCTCAGCCGTCTTTCATCGCAGCGTCGAAGAATATTGTCAACAGCTGCTGGAATTGCGCTTATCGGTGCGTAATCTAAAACAAACGCCAAATAGCAGCAGCGGCATTAGTAGCGAATCGGAAATACGAGCTTCACCGCCGATCATTATTGGACGTAGAAATGGTGATGAGGATGATGCTGATGCTGATGATGTTGATGAAGGGCATCATAGTAGTGGAGGTGGTGGATCTGTACATCTAAGTACTGAACATGCGAACAAAACGAGTAATGCATTACCGTTGACAACAACAATAACACCAGCAAGTGCAACGATTGCATTACTGCGTGATCAGCTGCGCAAACATTTGGTTGTACGGGAGCAACTGCTGCTCGAAGTGGGTCGCATGGTGCGGTTGGGTAGATTGCTGAAAACTCGTTTAAAAGAACCATTTGTATTGGATGCCATCACGGGCATGAGGTGCGTATGAAATGAGTTTTAGTTAAGTGTTTCGATATTGCCGTTCTGTTGGCTCAGTTGGTGGCTTCAGCTTGACAAGTTTGTTGCAGCAATTAGCTCGATGATACAAAGCAACAATAATGGTAAATATTGTACTAAAGTTGGAAGTTTATAGTTTTAGTACGGACTTTAAGTATGATTTGTGGTACTTCACGTTTTGCATGCGTTAATGATAACGTGCTGGAATGACAGGATAGCTCTGTTTGGGATAGCACACATCCCATTCAGATAAACGACAACATTTTAAAGTTATACTACACGAATCGTCTGCAACAGTAAGTTAAAGTAGTGTTGTGATAGAGAGCTGCCTGGTTTGAAACTTCGCTTAGTGAATGGCTATTCACACTTCTTCATAGTCGGATATTTAAACGGGGGCTCTATAGTTTTCTATAGAGGTATCTGGATATCTGAAGAAGCGTGTACCCCCTAACCTCAGTCCACAAGTAATTTATGGCTGTTAAATTTTGTCCACTATTTATCTAGGTCACGTTCTTAACGTAACTTTACATCCAAGGAAGTCCTTCTATCCGTGAAAGTTCGACATTTCGTTTGATACCCATATTGTAAAAAACATATTAGGGCACTCCACCCCACTTATTGACCGACTACACCGAAATCAAGCAAGCTATCGAAAAAAGCGATATCCCAAATTTTAAGCTAGACGTCTAGTCATGCAACAGTGCAGGTTTTGTTAAATTTTAGTTAGTAGTTCTTGAGTGATGTGCGCACAAACTTACAGACAGATAGACACAAATTTTGAAAACGGTTGATTTGGCTGATAATGATGCATCCTATAAACAATTAACGCTTAATTAATTCATTTGGTTGGCATAGAAAATCAGCAGACTAAATCAATTTAGCTCGAGTCGTAAGAAACAAAACTAACTAGACGGATGAATAGGAAGTAGAGGCAAACAGCATAAGCTTGTGTGGGTGAGAACACGGAAGCAGACATGATGTCGACGGCATTTGAGTGCAACGCTTAGCTGCATATTTAAGTATAAGTCAAGGTGTCATGGAATTAGCCGTGCGGCATAGTTAGAAAGACTACAAAGCCAATCATAGCGACAAGAATCGAAATCGAGTTGGCGTTGCGCTCGTTAATGTTTGAAAAACAGTTTCCACGCAAAAGGGTGGGTTGTCTGAAGCAACTAATGGTGCGTGTGTGGTCCAAACAAATTGTGATTAAAATATTAACGATTGTACAGTGGGTCGAAAAAAAAAAAACAAAAAAATAAATAAAAAATATTTTAGTACATATTAGCATTTTCAAAATTTTATTATAAGCAAAATTAATTGCTTCAAAAATGTTCAAAAAGTCTCACCGTTCTTGTCAATTCTAAAACATTTAACTCTGTTACTTTTCCTCCGATTATTTGGAAATTACATGCTAATCAACTCGTTTGTATGTGCGTGGAAGGCGTTGCCGGTAGCTCGTCATGCGCACGCTTCAAAAGCAAAACATTAAAGAATTTGTTTTTGTCGGCCGGCCGTTGGTCTTTTGTACTCACCATGGGTGGCAAAGCGTGAGACAGCACTGTGAGCTACTCACTCAACAATAATTAACGACTTTTAATTGAGCTCTTTATTTGGGTTAAGAGTTTGAAACTAGTTCTACCCACAATTCAGGGTATTGTAAGCGGATCAAGAATGAAAATAGTTATTTAGGTTGAAACGTAAGAAATGATTACGAATAAGGGAATTAAATTCAATTTCCCATTAATTGATTGCCAATTTTACTAGTATATTATTTATTTTGTTTTATTTTATTTTATTTTATTTTATTTTATTTTATTTTATTTTATTTTATTTTATTTTATTTTATTTTATTTTATTTTATTTTATTTTGTTTTATTTTATTTTATTTTATTTTATTTTATTTTATTTTATTTTATTTTATTTTATTTTATATTATTTCATTTTAATTTATTTTATTTTATTTCATTTAACTTCATATTATTTTATTTCATTTCATTTCGTTTGATTCTGTTTTGTTTTGTTTTATTATATTTAGTTTTGTTTTGTTTTATTTTATTTTATTTTATTTTATTTTTTTTTCACTTTATTTTATTTTATATTATTTCATTTTATTTTATTTTATTTTATTTCATTTAACTTCATATTATTTTATTTCTTTTCGTTTTATTCTGTTTTGTTTTGTTTTATTTTATTTAGTTTTATTTTATTTTATTTTATTTTATTTTATTTTATTTTATTTTATTTTATTTTATTTTATTTTATTTTATTTCATTTTATTTTATTTTATTTAATTTAATTTAATTTAATTTAATTTATTTTAATTTAATCATTAATTTGATTTTATTTCATTTCATTTCATTTCATTTCATTTTATTTTATTTTATTTTATTTTATTTTATTTTATTTTATTTTATTTTATTTTATTTTATTTTATTTTATTTTATTTTATTTTATTTTATTTTATTTTATTTTATTTTATTTTATTTTATTTTATTTTAATTTATTTTATTTTATTTTATTTTATTTTATTTTATTTTATTTTATTTTATTTTATTCTATTTCATTTTATTTTATTTTATTTTATTTTATTTTATTTTATTTTATTTTATTTTATTTTATTTTATTTTATTTTATTTTATTTTATTTTATTTTATTATATTTTATTTTATTTTATTTCATTTTATTTTATTTTATTTTATTTTATTTTATTTTATTTTATTTTACTCTAGAAGAAAACCGTTGTTTTATCTTTCCCCTCTACCTTCTCTTCTTCTTGTTGCATATTAATAAATTATTCAAACAACGCTAAGCATTAATTTGCTTTAACTGCAATTTTCAATGAGCTTCTGTGTACGTTTAGAATTTACATTCACACATACATACATACATTCAATGTAACATGCAGCTGTACTTAAATAGTATTTAGTAGCCGGTCTGTCTGTAGATTAAGGTTATTGACTACCTTTCTGACGCCAAAGTGATGATTATAGCGAAATTATGCTACGTGCACTGTAAACGTAATTAAGAATAGCGTTACGTGATTTACAATTAAATGCAAATGAGTACTTAAAGACTCATTTGAGCTTTGGATGGTGTGAGAATGCTTAAGAACGTACGCGATTAATATGCAATAAATATTTCATTTTAATGTTTTAATGTTCTTAACAATGGTTATTAGAGCGGAAGAATAGTTTACATGGCTTGTTATGAGATATTTCCACTCGATCACTGCCGCGACTACCGAATCATTAACTTGGGTATACCTATGGTAGAATCAGTGTTAAAAACAACAACAACGATTTTCAACTGAAACTTCTTTCACTCCTTGCCCTCATAGTAACCATAATATTCTGTACCGATGAGATACATAAATATTTGTCAACGCAACTAATTACTATGAGCAATTGAGCCAATAAATCAATCAAGCGAAAGCGATTCAAATGTCGGTCATTACCCCGTTATTTACTTTATAGCAATCAATGGCGAGCAAATACCAACAGTCTGCATAAATAAATGGGAATCTATATTTTATATGGGTGCTTAATTATTATGGTTTATTAATTTGTGTGCAATTGTTGCTAAGAGTTCTAGCTTATCTTTATATTAATCTTCCGTACTGGAACCAAAATTTTCTTTTTGTATGCCCTAGAATGGGACCATTTGAATGCTAAATTTAATTCGACTACACTGATAACTTTCCACCGAATTTTCAAACTTTGTATATTTTTCAACATTTATACGACAGTTTTTTTAAAATTGTGTGCATTCTATGTCGGACCTTAAATTAACAAGCGACCCCTGGTCGAAGTGATTTTTTAAAGTCAGAGAAATGAGTCAATCATGTACAAATTATCTAAAATCAGCAGCAAAAATCTATTAAATTAAATACGAAAAGAAAGAAAAAGTGTTTTTAAAGAAAGTCGATTATTTTGTTTATTTATACCGCCAGTAAATTTATGTTAAACAAGGCTATACACATAAGAAATACTAACACGATAACAATTCGATGAGCAGCAATTAGATAACTACTCGTATACAGATTTAAAGGGTGATACGATGAGGCATTTTTGAAAATGGGCAATACGGTGTTTACAAAACAAAATAATAAGGAAGTTTTTCGAAATGTAGAAATGATCCCAAAAACAATCCAAAAGTACTTCGGCAAATGTTCTGGAATGATCTCGAAATGGTGCTGTAGTAATCCAACAAATACCATCTCTGTAGTTCGTTCGAGTTTATAGTAGGCATCATTGTTTTCCAAATTTCAAACACAAAGCCAAAACACAAGAACACTTTGCATAAATCTTAGTTCTAATGTTAGACCGCGCTGCTTAACATGTCGCAGTCTAGACTACTACTCGTGCGGTCATACAAATTGTTTTATTATAATCATTATAAAATACTTTTGTGTGGATTTCCTTTTGCTAAATTGTTGTCAGATAGAACTTTATGCGAATCAACAATATTGACATATGTATTCGTAATAGTACTAAATTTTCTACAATCGAAAGTCGATATATATATCAAACATAAAGAGAACAGAATGGGGCTTGAACCAGGGGTTCGTTGTACTCGAAAATTCCTCACAGAGTACGAATAACTCGAAGCGAACGAATTTTCTATCTAATAGAACTACAGAGTAAGGACACAGCTATTCCTAACCCCACACTCGGTACACCACTGTTCCTTTCCAATACAAAAATGTACATATGTACATACATGACTAAATATACTTGTACATAATATTAACGTCAGTCTTTATATTCCTACTTGGCTTAAGTTCATTGCAGCTGTTAGGAAAAGAAAGAAAAAATTAAAAAAAAAATCAGAAATTAAACTAAAAATCAATCATATGAACATTAGGGTGTTCCTTTTCTTGTTTTGCTTTGCGTTCAGCACATAGGCGGTATATAAAGGGGGCGTGTCATCCGGTTTATAGAATGAAATGTGTTTAACTCCAAAAGCAATAAAGCCACAGTAATATTCTTTAGCAGCAAGATATGCAACACCAATATGGTGTCAGCTGAGAATAATTGGTGATATTGTAATAGGGGGCGTGGCACCTCCCATGCAAACTCTTACATTTACATCGTATATCTCCGTACCCATCAAACTTATATAAACTTATATCAAACTTTAAAATTTACAAATATTAGAAAAAGGAGCGTGACACCTCCCATACAAACTTAAACTTGGATATCATATATATCCGTAAACTTTTTTCTATATCTCTTTTGCGATCCTGTCATGTTCTGACCACAAGCGTAGTTTATCTTAATATTATTTGTTTTTATTTTCCTAAGGTATCCGAATTTTTTAAATACAATTTTTTTAGTGGTACACCCTAAAGTACATACGTACATATGTACTTGCTTGCCTTAATGCGATTTTAAGTAAATTACTTGTACAAAATATTTAAGAATAATCAGCAAATATGCCAGACTATGCCGGAAAACGCAAAGAGAAAATTGCTTTTACTCAAAAATTTTCAGTTTAGCAAAACCAACAAAAAGCAATAAAAATGAAAGTAAATGCATAAAAGAAATGATAAAAATAATAAAATCAAAATTGGAGAAAATAAAAACATACGATGAAACACACAAACACACACAGGAAAACGTCACAAAATTTTGCCCAACCACGCGTCACTCTCACGTAGAACCGGCCAAAGAAAGCACAACAAAAAATACATATTCCTAGCACTCACTGGCAGACAGGAATACACGTTTAATAATAAATATTTTTTTGAAAAATGTAGAGCTCACTGAGGAGCAGCAATCAGACAGACACAATAGGCTAAGTTAGTATAATTTAGTGTGCGGTCCAGCGTGGTGCGTTCTTTGACAAATTAGTAAAATATCGAAATCGTTAAAGACTTCCTTCGTTTCTTTAAAGTAGTACTTCGTGCGACGCTAAGGAGTTCATTGAAAGAGCACGCGTACGGTACAAACAACGGCAAAAGCGGTTAGTGAGAAGTGAATGATAGCTACCAAAGAGTATATTTATTTAAAATTCAAGAAGAATGCATATCAAAAGTGGCGGTGTATGAGAAATTCAAATTTAATAAATCATTTAAAAATAGAAATACTAATTTGTTCTTAATTGCTACTGTCATTTGTGCACAATTATCAAACGGTTTAGCGAGTAACGCATTTTTGAATATTTGTGTGAGAGTTGACAGCGCTGTGTCACGCCTACGAAACCAAACAAACGAACAAAACGATTGCTCAAAAAAAATAATTTAAAAATCAAAAAATACTTAAAACGCTCAATTAAAAAATGTTTTCGCGATTTCGTAACTTATTTTCAAAATCAAAATCAGAAAAGTCGCCGGAACCGGAAAAAACGCGCGAATCGGAAAAATTGTCGGAACCCGAAGCGTCGCACAGCGCGAAGAGTGAGCAAGTAAGAGAGCCTGTTTCAGCTGAACTTGACAGCGTTTCGCTTGAAAATGCAGAGCTGTCGAATATGCCAAAAGCAGCTACAACCAAAAATTCGAGCGCTGAAAATTGTATTGAGTTGGCAGTAGAGCGCCCTCAAGAATCAAGCAAACCGAATGAGTTGCAAGAATTTGTGCCGACTGCAAGTGTGTCCAGCGAAATGCAATCCAAAAGCACTTTGATTTCAAACAAAAATAAAACAGAAGAATCTATAAATATGTCAAAAAATGGGGTGATGGAAGAAAAAGACAGTGCGACGAATATAAAAATAGATGACGCGACGTGCGGTACACGCGTTGCGCTAGCTAACGGGAATAGGGTACAAGAGTTTGTCACAGCTGACAAGACGTTAATTGAGGTCAGCGCTCAATTGAATGAATTTAGTGTAAAGCAAAATGAAAACGAAGTTGAAGTAGTAAAACCAACAAACGAGACCAATAAAGAAGAAGCAGATAAATTTGAAGTTAGCAGTTTATTTGAAAATTTAAATTCGCTTCTAGCTGAAGTTGGTAGCAAAATTGCTACCAAACCAAACGCCAACACCAACGAAACTTTACCACAACCTTTAGTCGTTGCTAATGTTGATAAAAAACCACTTGACATTTCTTCCAGCATTACAGTTGATGAATTGACAACGGAGGTTGCTAGTCCTGCGAGCGGCAATACCATGCAATCGTCGAGTCCTGATGGCACAGCCGTGAGTGTGGCCAGTAGCGCCTCTGATTCTGGTACTATTGTTATACAGCCAACGGGTAATAATGCAATCGCTTGCTCGGCCATTTCGCATAAGTTGCAGGATATTAGTGAGGTTGCGGAGTCCTTGGATGCTGCTATACGCGATGTGCAACAGGATGCTGAGGCATTGGAAACGAATGCAGCGAGTAATGCCGATAAGAAGCGTGAGGCGATGCGCAGCAATAGCAGTGAGGTGAGTGAAATAATTTAGCTGTACGTTTGTATAAAACTAAAGATTTCAGCAAGTCCTATAGACGCTCCCTACCACCGAAATGTTATATTTTCCAGAATATTCGAAGTTAAAAAAGTTGGGCGTGTCGGGGAAAGGAAGCCGCTCACAAAAATGCAGCTTGTTATTGCTCAATAACGATATAGACTTACAGTCCTGTCGCTTATCAAACGAACAAGTGACACGCATTCTAATCTCAATTGAGATGTACTTATGTACGTATGTGTATTAACTTCAAAAAAATGGACTGTGGGACTTTTTGTTTTGTCATCCATTCCACCGGCCGTTTCATTCGATACATGCTAAATCATTAGTACTAGATATTGGACATATTCTATTGTATTGCTTGAATTTTCTGTTCTTTTTCTTCGCCTTTCTTAACTTGCCTCCGCCTTTATTAACTTTCCTTTCTTTGCTGTTCCTTCAATTCAGTCAAATTTAATTCCCCTCCTTTTGCTTTTTGTGGTATTTCCATCCTTTCAAATATTGTCTTCCATTTAATACTAAATTTCATTTCTTTTCATCTCATTTTATTTTATTTTATTTTGTTTTATTTTATTTTATTTAGTACTAGTACAAGGGTATTATAATTTTGTCCGCATAACGGTACTATGTAACGGCGCAAAATAATCGAGTTAGATATAGAGTTCCATATATGAAAGTTCTTAGGTTGAAAAGGGGAATTGATTAGGTAAGGCATGTCCGTCCGTCTGTCCGTCTGTCCGTCCGTGCACACGATAACTTGAGTAAAAATTGAGATATTTGCATGAAATTTTGCATACAGGTTACTTTTTGGCCAAGGTAGGTTGCTACTGAAAATGGGCGAAATCGGATGATAACCACGCCCCCTTTTTCGATATCGAAAATTTCGAAAATCACATAAATTGACATAACTTGCGTAAGAACTGAGATATTTGCATGGAATTTGGTGCATTGGTTACTTTCTGGCCAAGATAACCACGCCCCCTTTTTCGATATCAAAAATTTTGAAAATCACATAAATTAACATAACTTTAGTAAAAATTGAGATATTTGCATGAAATTTTGCATACAGGTTACTTTCTGGCCAAGGCAGGTTGGTGTTTAAAATGAGCGTAATCGGATGATAACCACGCCCCCTTTTTTGATATTGAAAATTTCAAATAAGATTCTAGGGCCTATATCATTGCCAAGTCATGGTATTTGTATCTCGTTCTGAAAACTAACGCTGGGTATTTAATGTTCGTTTCACCCGAACTTACACTTTCTTACTTGTTTTGTTTTACATATGTTGTTTTCCAATTATTAGATATTAGCAGGGTACCCGGCGTTGCTCGGGATGTAAGTAGTTAGGGGGCCTTTCAAAATCAATAATATACTTTAAGATTTCATATTATTGGCTGCTGAAGAATTTACCAAATTCGAATATTTTGAAAATTTTGTAAAAGAGTATTGAAAACCGGTTTTCAAAAATTTTCTTTTGTGGTATTCGTTGGTAACGTTAGGGGGCCTTTCAAGAATTCAATTTTGACAATATGTGCCAGGATGAATTCAACTTCAAATGTTGATTTGATACAATATTGTAGGGTAATATTAAGGTTTTTTTGCAATCGCATTTTTACCGATAACTCAGTTATAGATAAATTTATCGAAATATGTCGAAGTACAAATGAAACCTGGGGCCTTCCCCTTTCGTTTGATACCCATATTATAGGGTAATGTTAAGTTTTTTGGGCAATCACCGATAACTCAGTTATCGATAAACTGTTCGAAATATATCGAAGCCCAACTGAAACCTGGAGCTATCTCCTTTCGTTTGATACCCATATTGTAGGGTAATATAGAGGTTTTCGGGCAATCGCATTTTGACCGATGACTCAGTTATCGATCAATTTATCAATATACTTATTGAAGTACAAATGAAACCTGGGGCCTTCCCCTTTCGTTTGACACCCATATTGTAGGGCAATTTTAAGGTTTTTGTGCAATAACATTTTCACCGATAACTCAGTTATCGATCAATTTATCGAAACCTATCGTAGTCCAAATGAAACCTGCTGCCTTCTCCTTTCGTTTTATACCCATATTATAGGGTAATGTTAAGTTTTTTGGGAAATCACCGATAACTCAGTTATCGATAAACATATTGAAATATATTGAAGTCCAAATGAAACCTGGAGCTATCCCCTTTCGTTTGATACCCATATTGCCGGGTAATATTAAGATTTTCGGGCAATCGAATTTTGACCGATAACTTAGTTATCGATCAATTTATCGAAATATATCGAAGCTAGAATGAAACCTGGGGCCATCCTATACCTACATATATGCGAAATATCATAAGTATAGGTCAAGTATACTCAGAATTGTATGGGGGAAAAAAATATCAAAAAGTAGTGGTCCCTAGAAGCGTCCGAACCCCCAAAATTAATAAAAAAAAAAAATAGCCTATAGCTCCTTCCAGACTATAACCTGTAGGCGTGTCAAATTTCAACAAAATATGTCTAGCCATTCTCACGTTTTTAGGGAACAAAAGCAAACGTCTGGACATCCAAACATCCAAACATCGCTACATTCACATTTATAATATTAGTGGGATTTCTTTTTTGGAAGAAAATTAAATATTTAATAATTTATATGTTCTGTAAAACTGGATAAACTTTTTCAACAAGCGTATTTATATTGAAGATATAAATTTAGCAAATTTCCATCCGCATTTTGTTTAGGGGCTAGGGAGAGTACTGCTTGGAATCATTTAAACAGGGTGGAAGAAGAGCTCATTGACAATATTCATCACCAAGTGCAAACCTTTAACGATATCCACCATACATTCCATTGTTTCTATTAAAAACCTTTTCTATCTTAAATTTAAATGGTTTGCATTAAATTTTATTGTTTCCCAACCGTTCTTTTTTCCAGGACTGGCAATCACGTTCTACTGAAGATGAATCCTTCGTCACCGCATCCGAATGCACTTTCACACCTCAATCGCACTCTTCATCGTACCAAACAGCCTCAGGCCGAACTTCTTCCTTCATTAGTTCCGGCAAAAACTCATTTGACTTAAGTGAAGCCGATGAGTCCACCTTCGCTTCAACTTATGACATACCCGCTGATATAAATATGTCCTTTGATGGCTCAGAGCAAAGTTTTGTATCCGCGCAACAACAAGAAACCGATGTTTCAACGCCACAGCAACAACAAGAAGAACAGCTAAACCAACAACACCACGTAATAGATCAAAGCATTGATGGCGCCCACGCATTGCCAGCCACTGCTAATGAAGACAATGACGGTGGCGTTGATAACGTTGATGGCAGCAGCGTTGCGGATATTGAAGAGTTACATAGTCAAAGTGTTACACCCACACCAGGTGATGGTGATGTGGAACAATATCATTTCCAAAGTATACCCGTTGAGTCTGAAACCGAATTGGATTCATCATGTATAGTCGATTCACCATCAATGGAAATATTAACGGAAACAATGCCGGTCACATCGGTGACACCGGAGGTGAGCACGTGTTTGAATATTGAACAGCAGCAGCAACAACAACAACAGCAAATGCAAAATCCCAATAATAACAATACTAACAATAATAGCAACAACAATAACACTAATAGTCAAAAGCCAAATGCCGCTTGGCGTCGCAGCAAATATTATGAAAATATAACAAAGCAAACTATTAAGGGATTTCTTTAAAGGAAAACTAGCGTAGGCGGCTGCCAACTAACGCCAACGCAACCCAGAGCTTTGCATGAACTTTTGTTTTTAACCATATCCATTTACCTTTCTTTTGTTTGACGAATGGACACACACCAATTATTTGTTAAATTTATTTATTTTAGCTTAAATTAGTTTTCGTATTTTTAAGGCGATACGCACAGCTAACCATGAACTTAACCGTCTGTTATTAAATACACTGACAAGCTGAGAGAGAGAAAGTGATGAGTGTCATTTGAATAGACTAATTATGTATGTATGTATAGTACAGAAATGAATGTTTTTAAGTACTTTTATTTCTTTATTTCGAGTTTAAGAAATGTTGCATTTAATTAGATGGACCATAGCCTTGGACTAGTACCTTGAGACTAGTATCAGCCACTTTCTCCCGAGAACAAATTCTCCATAAGGATCCCTGAAAAAGAGGAATGTGAGAACCTCCACACCCTGAAGCCAGTACATAGTCATGTTGTTGTTGTCAATAAAAGTGCTTCGTCCTCTCTAATAAGTACGATTACTCTGAGAATCCTTATCAAGCTCTCCTAACTGAAGTTCCAGCAATGCGCAGTATCAATACACTTGGACCACGGTGGTATTGGTGTTAGAAGAGAAGGTTCAATTCAACAGGAAAATAAATGTTTAGTGCCACGAGGGGACATACCACATGTAGGGTAGGAATTCCTTATGATGGGTTTCAGTCTTTATAGTTACGTCTGTTACAATATCCAGAACAAAGTTGGGCTAGCATGAGCCTAGTCTCACTCGGAAGAACGCCCTTCTCTTTCCGCTGTTTCAGGTGGTTTGATATCAGTTATGAGGACCACAACTCGAGATCTGAGAGAGTTGTCTGTCCGACTCAATGTGGAGGTCGTTTAGAGCAGCCCGCCTATGGTTACGCAAACCCAACGGCAAACTAATGTGGTACTGGATCTCATCGCAGTGCTTACGAAGATGTTTCCTTATGTCTTTGGAGGGCGAGACTGTATTCAATAATTCATTTATTGAATTTGAATTCGGTTTGTGGTTGTTCTAAGTGCGATGTTTTAAAAGACCTGCATTTTCCTCCAGTGGCCCACACTGCCAGATTTTGCCCAGCAAAAAACCAGACAAGAACGGAAGGTATGAAATGATTCTTGAGCACAGGTTATTTTATTTTTTGATGTGCTCTCGAGCGATCCTCTGCTAAGGAGAGGAGCCTCGATATGTAATAAAAGAAGAGCGGGGATCGGACAACACCCTTTGGCACCCAATAATAAGTTATAGGTTGTTTTGACCATGATCGTGTGACTATACAATCTTGCTTCTACTACACGCACCGTCGTCCAAATTAAGTACTTTTGCTCTCGAATACTTTTATTACATGCCCCAAATCTAATGGCGTCATTGCATTAGGCTCCGCTGCTTTTCAGAATGAATATGAAAAGTTGAGGTTCTTCTACGTCGTAACTTTGCAGCACACTTACAGGCTTAACGAGGAAACCAAATTCGGACACTGCGATACACAAGCTATCGAAAGGTAACCACTAAAGCTTTGAGTTTCCGAGTAACATTACAACTCGTATCGTGCTGACCAGGTTCCGGTGAGTGGCGGTAATCTTTATTTGAGCGATGTAGGCCTCTTTGGCTCTATTCGCCCATTTCAACTAGGAACAGATATTAATGTATCAATGTTTAATATCGTTACCTAGTCATTTTTATTTTTATTTATTGTGGTTTGTGGAAAGGGGAGCTTTCTTCTTGCAGTGACCGGGTTTACGTCCTACGAGTGCGAAACTATCTTCCTTTGAAGGACTACCCAGCTTCCCACAGCGAGAACAATTTTCCATTGAGACCACGCATTACTCCAGAAGATTTTCGGACCGATTCACAATTTCATTTACAATTTTCTGGATTGGGACCAATTTTTCAGTTTCTTAATGAACCCATTTATACATACATACATACACTGACATTGCCAAGTCACTTTCTTTCTTATTTTGTTTAGTTGTTGGCCAACAGTTTTTGCTAACTTTTGATTTTTGTTTAAGTATATTAAGTGCATACATATGTACCGGAGAATTATATATAATTTACTTATATAAATAATAATTATATTAATTTAATAAATAAAAATAATTAAAATGAGTTAAAGAGTAAGTACTTATGTATAACTTTATATAGCTAATAAAATTTAGTCAATTTTTATTTTACGTAATATTATATAAACTAGTTACATATTTTCTAATTATATATCGACATTTTAATATGCATGAAATAAATCTTAAAAAAAAAAAATAATAAACAAACAAATTTTTTTTAAAACAGTTTTCATAGTTCTTTAAAAATTTAGCTTACTCCCGTTTTTGTGCAAGGGTTCGCCCCCAAACCTATACATCTGCAGCACCGATAGTGACTTTGCAACGTTGAAATTGCCACTAGATGGCGGTGCATGCTCAGTGTTACGATAAAGTGAGAAGAACTAGGATTTTAGTTGACAGAAATTCAGCCTTTTATTAGCTTAACAGTTAGTGCCAAATTTTCTCTAATGAAGAAGTCCAGCAGCTTCCGAAATGCATTTATACGACAAGCTAAGGCGGTTGTGTCTCAAATTTCCTTTTTCTATTCTAATTAAAAAACTTTTAATTATAATTTAAAAATAATTATTAAAAAAAATACCAATAATAATTTTTATTTTATAAAAAAGAAAAATTATTGTTCTTAAGTTGAGCGCATTTCGTCTTGATACTTTACAAAATTTTCTTCAGTGTACAACTTATGCACGTGTGTAAACATAGCAAAATTATTTGTACCAGTACGATCACTAAACGTGTAGCATACTTTTAGGCGCATTGCATAAACTTATCTCGCGTGCTATGTTTTTCTATGTGTGTATATACGGGTTGCCAGCACATGTTGTGCAATCAAACATAGAACGCATAGTGCCGTGCGAAAAAATAGCACCGAAATAAAAATAGAAATAGTGAATTTTGAAATTTTTTTTGGATTTCAGTAATTTTGCTTTAATTTTTAATATACATATAGTTGGTGGTGTAATTTTTTGGTTGTACATTTCGATTTTGTGAAATATTTCTTAATTCAAAATACTTGGTTAATACAGAAATGCGACGGTGTTGTAGGTAGATTTGTGTGGCCCTTATTTCTTCAGATCGAAATTTCGTGAGTGTTACCTTCTGAAATGGTACTCTGTGATTAAAAATAATATTCTAGAATTTTCGACAGAATTTATCAAATTAATTTAAACGTGAAACGAATTGTGAACCGACAACGAACGTCAGAATGTCTAAAAATTTTGACATAGAGCTTTACAAAACAAGTATTGCTAGAAATAAGGCAAACAAATTTGATGATATTTTTGGAAATCCGATTCTGAAAGAGCTTAAAGTTCAATTCAACAAATAACCTCTCTCCAACGAAGCTTCAAAATCTTTACCATCTGCCACGTACTTCATGTACCTAACTTTAGTTTTTAAGCTCGAAGTTTCCGTGGCTCAAAATAAGTCAGCATGTTTATATATTGCTAGGCGCCTCGTGTGACGGTAGTGTTGCTGTTCTACCACTGGTTTTGTTTGAAAACGTGAAGCAATCCACAAATTAGAATAGTACCTAGGCGCAAAACTCTCCTCGGAATTTTATAATGATATACATACCTGTTTTTCGCAGACACCTCTGCCTCGGCACTGTGGTAAAGTTTAGCAGTGTCTACGAATACGCTTGGTTTCATTTCATATTCTTCTTGGGAGAAAGCTCACATTAACATTATTCTTCTCGGAGTTAAAATATTTTTTTTTCGGCTTTCAGATTTTTTCGGTATATAGTGTAGGTTTGGACTATCTTCTTTGCTACATCGGCTGTCACAAATATTCGTATAAATCACGGATCACCCGGCTGCCGTTGCAAAAACGCCTTATCTCAAAACTTCAATCATAAATGGCCTACCTCATAATTCGCACGATCCCGCAAACTGGGCCAAAAACGACCTTTCAGTTGAGATTCGACCAAAATATTAACGGTGAGAGTAAGTTCCAGTGAGTTTTGTGTTTTTAAAAAATTTTTCGAAACATGAAAAGACCCGTTTTTTACCATTTTAAAGGGCGCTGTCAAGGAGCTTGTATGCAAAATTTTAAAAATATTCTCAAAATTTTTTCTAGTTGGCTTTTTTTTCCTAATACTTCAATAAGTATATATCCGTCGATATATTTTCGATCCTTTTGTTCCGTCAAGACTAACTTCTAAGCGAATAAAATTATTTTACTCTCTGCTTAGCTGAGTACAACAAGACTCCATATAAAATAACTTTAAATCTGACTTGTGGATTCACAATTTCCACACCACCACTGTAGCTTGCTGCATCACATTACAAATGCAGCGTCAATGTTAGAGCGCACGAATGCATTGTTGGTAGTACAAAGCCAGCTGTGTGGCGGCGCATTAAAGCGCCATGCGCCCCATTTCATTCTATGGAAAATGTGCTGCTGCCACTTTTGCTGACGTCGCCGCACATCGTGACTATTTCATCGAAGCATAAAACGCCAAAGAACGACGACAATCATCGAAATAGTTGGCCAAAAAATTGTATAGAAGTGAACGATTGAAAAGGGGGCGCAGTGGAGGCAATTGTGTTATAATAGGTATGCCAAGCCAGGCAGGCGCAAGGCCAAACAAAAACAAGAAATCTTAAACAAAAATAATAACAATAAGATGGCATGCAAAAATATCACCTCACGAGTAGCCAACAACAAACCAACAATTCAACCAACCAAGCAGCCAGTCATGAGGCCAGCCAACGAGCGCACCAAACAACCAACCAACCAACGATCTGACTAACGAACCAGGCGTCATACTCTAAACAGCTAAAATTGCCAATCATTAGACTCTGAAATTCTGTTAGCTGCACGTTTTGCTGACGGGTGAAATTGTGCGCTTATCACTTGAGGGGTAAAGAACAGGTAAAAGCGGTGGAAATTTGCATACAAAGCGATGAATAGCACATATGGATGGTTTTTGAGTGATGGGTCAGGCGATGATGGGAAGAATTTGTACGACTTTTTTTTTGTTTTTTGTTTTTGGAAATTTGTTGTGTTATAAAAATGTTTCGAAGTCTCTTCTCGTACCCGTCTCATCTCGTATGCTTATGGTCTTTAGTCGTGTAGCCTACTGGTAAATTCACTTTTTTTTATTATAATCAGATCTGGTGAGATTCTTTTCGAAAGCCTTCACGAAATTGCTATCAATGGTATTAACTTGGGAGCCACCCTCAAAAGCGGAGATAATAGAGGTACTGGATGGGGCTGAACGGTGGCTGTTAAAATTTCTCCAAGCGGACAGTGAGTTAAGCTTTAGGTCTTTGATGAGCATCATATTTTTTTACGGATATGGAAATCGGAGTGATCGAACCTGACTTCCTTTACCTATAGATGAAAACCCCTGAGCGCCTGGATATTTTAAGGGTAAGGCGACAGGGAGATGAACTTCAATACTTCAGAGACTGGACTAATGGATACAACACTTTACAATATTTCGATCAACCAGGCTGGGGGTGAAGCCGGCAAAAACGGAACTCATCCTGTACACTAGAAGAACAAAAATGCCTAATTTGAATCTGCCCTGACTGAAGTGTGCGACGAAAAATCTTTACTCTGAAGGAAAATATCTTGACGAGAAACTAAATTGAAGAAGGAATATAGAAGAGGGGTCAAATAAGCCCAAGAGAGTCAGCAGACTGATACTAACGTAGGAAGCTCTAGTCTGGTGGAAGGTACAGAAAAGCGATCAACTGAAAGCTGGGAAAATACAAAGACCCGAATGCCTGGATATATCAAGCGCAGTAAGCAGTGCACCTTAGAAGGGGTTAAATATCATCGTAAACCTGGCTCCACTCTCATACTGAGGGAAACTAACAAACATAATCAGAGTTTGTCCAACCTAAGCTCAACACGGCATAGCGCGCGAAAGTGTTATTAATGATTCCCATATACCTACTTTTGCTAAATATTTCGTTATTTATGGACCTTGTCAGTCTCTTCATAACACTCTTTCAAGTGCTTGGGAATTAAATATTTAAGTAGTTCATATGTATGTACATATGTGTGTGTGTAATTTCAAAAATCACTACCATATCAAATGTGTTGTGAGCATTGCACGATTATTATCGATCTACAAAACAAAAAAACAAAAAAAAAAAAAAAAAATGCACTAAAAAATGAATACCGGCAAAAACTGCACCGGCTCCAAGACAAAAACACAAAAAAACGCCTCTCGCAAATGCAATAAAACTGAAAGCAATGTATAAAACACAAAAACCCATAATAAAAGTAATGAAAAAAATCAGAGCAGAAAAGATCACCACATGTATCAAACTATATAATTTACTTTATCAAAAGAAAAACAAAAAAGAAATACTAAAATAAAAAAAACAATAAAATTTTCGAGCGCCATCAATTAGGGGAGCAACAAATGCTAAAATCAAGAGAGAGAAGAGATCACAAACTTGTGTTTTGTTCAACGAACGTCAGCGTCGAAGTCAACGCAAGCGTCGCTGCACAAGCACAGCATCTAGTTACTCAAAGCTAGCTAGCATCCAAATACTTAAGTATTTATGTAGTAAGCTGCACAGTGGGCCGAATTGACTTAATAAGATTGCTGTGCGTTTGGTGCACAACGTTCGACGGCTGCACGTTTTGCAAAATAGAACAAGTCAAGCAAAAGTGGTTTTGCCTTTTGAGCTTTTCCGCTGCCAACGTCGACGTAGCAGCGGCAGCAATTGTTTGTATTCACCGGCAAGCGTCTTTTGCCAAACTCATTGAGGTTTTGTTTGGGGAGCTAGCTGACTGGTTGGTTGATCGTACGATGACAAAACGCACATTAGTCTCGTCAGTGAATCGCGTGTGTGCAGTAGTGCGCGAGTGTGCCGATGTAGTACGTGTGCGGGTTAATGAATAAACACAATTTTCTTGCTAACACAATTGAAAAAAAAAAAAACACCAACAAAATGCAAGTTGCAAGTTGCTAATGCTCTTTAAAGTTTAAAGAAAAAAGAAACTAATTGGTAATCAAAAAATGTGAATGAAAAATATTGTTTAAAAAATTATTTGTTAGTGAAAACATCAAAAAAAGAAAAAAAAAATCTTAAAAACAGTACTGAAAATGGAATTAAGTGTTAAACATTTCAGTGAACTTCAGGGCTTTTAGCTTGTTTTTGTGATTCATTGTTGTTTTGTGTGTTTACGGCACGATTTGCCATGTTAATGTAGAGTTTTCAAAGTTCTGCTAAATAAAATATTATTTGTTGTGAAAAACAAAATTTTTTTATTTCCCGAAGCAATCAAAACTTTATTCTATATTTCAATACTAACCTTCAGCAAAATTTTGGTGAAAACTAAATTTAATTCTATAAAGCAGTTTTTGAGTGATGCACGTACAAACATGCATACCGACGAAAATAGTTTTAAAATCTGTTCTGCCAATTTAATGAAGTATGCTGTTTATCGTTATACACATACATACATACATTGCATTGTTAGAAATTAGTTTTGTGGCAAATTTTCATATGTATTAAAATAATGAAAATATTGAGGAGGTTGTTGTTGTTGTTTGTAACGATAACAAGCAATCCCCGAAGATTTTGAGAACTTTTGAATTATCCATGAGAGCTACGTAAATTCAATTCAATTACAATTGTATTATTCAGTAATTGGAAAAAGTAATCAATTCCTTAGAACCACACAAAAGAAATCCATTACATTCTAATTCTTAAAAAAAAATTCCCAAAAATAATTTTTTCGTTCTGAAGTTTCAGTAAAATGATTTTTTTGTAATTAAAAAACAAAATACTACTTATGTTTATAATATCTTTCCCAGTACTTTAGAAAGTAATTGAAAATGTAGAAGGAGTGTCAAAAGTACTTTCGAATTTTCCATTACATTCCTCAATCGAATTATGAAAGTATTGAAAATCACAACACTAGGAAGAAGACCTTGGTCACACAGTGCTAAATGCCTCCTTCATGACAAAGCAATTGATAACTTTATACGCAAATGAGTGAGCAATTACTTTTGAGATTTCCTGTAACGTACAAAAACTTCTAAATCTTTCCAACGTTTGGCTAAAAGGCAGATTTTTTTCCAATTTCAGTGAAATGTAAAAATTCCTTTTGTCTGAAATCAAACGCAATTCCCTACTTTACTAATTAATTATAATTTGAATTAAAATAATTTGATTACTTAACTAATAATTAAAACGCAGCTGTGCTTCATACGATTTGGCACTCGCAGTGAATAATAGAATTTCCAAAAAACATTAAATTTTAATATATTCAATGGTCCTTTAAAAAACCTGTAAACAAAATTCTCACTTTGTATTGTGGAGCACCCTAATGCCATGCTTACATTAAATATGCATAACCAGCAGCATACACCGCTGATATTTTAATTTGTTGATTCAAATTATTTTTTTTTTGTTGTTAAGCCGCACTGTCGGCTTAATTAGCATACGTTTGCTATTCAAATAATATTTTCAATGTCAGGTTTACAATAATTTTTAAATGACTTTTCACGCAACAATTCAAAATGTTTTCGTATTACTACTCACTTTTAACTATCTGCTATAGCTTTTGGTGTGAACAAGCTAATGCGAGAATTTGATTTAATCAAGGCAGGTGTTTATGAGAGGGCTTTAGGTGATGTTTTAGTTTGGTATGTGATATTAGTCGTTGGGATGCGCAATTTACTTAACGGTTTTAGCGTAGGTTTTTGCAAATTTAAATATTCAAACAATAAATTAATAAAAAAGCACAACAACAATTTTAAAACGTAGTAATTATGATGTTTCTGCATGCGGGAATGGCACAAATAATTGTATCATCTAGTTTGACCCGCCCTTATTGCTCATTTCGTTACTATACCCAGTTCTTATTTTAATAATTTTTTGTGAAATTGGCCTAAAATGGTGAACGACCAACTAAGAAATTTTGCCATCAAAAGAGTAGCTAAAATTTAAGTTATTTCCTAGCTCACTCTCTAATGTTTCAAAGTTTTTTTTCAGGATCGGGTGGTTGGAAAGCGACTGTTTTTTAAATTTTTTTTTTTTTAAATCTTTTCACTTCAAAACTACTTTTAAAGTGTGCGACTAATCCCTAAATGTTAGATTCTGAATCCATAACTCAGCTAAAATCGTATTAAATTTATGCCATTATTAGTTAGGGCAATTTTTAAACGCAAATGTGTCACCCTTATAAATCATTCTAGAATACATTTATCAAATACTTTCCAACAATTTAGCAATAAAATAACAAGAAACATTTAATAACAAACAATTAACCTTTTATGTAAATGAGCCACTTTCATTTAAGGTTAAAACATAAATTAGGTATAAAGCAAAAAAATTAAAACTGACAGCTGACAAGATAAATCGATAAATCAGCAACATCATTAGCATAAAATATTTTCATTGCAACGCGTATGAAATACTCTGCGGTTTTGAAATTTAGTTCATAACAACAGTTTTTAGAACAAATAAACTCAAACACATTTACTCGCTAATACTGTGTAAATATTAGAATTTTGAAATTTTGTTTCAGAAAAGATTTCGCACATGAGCCAAAAGCAACAACATATTTGTGTGTTATTAGTTTAGAGCGTACAAATTTTCAAAATAATGTAAAATTTTTGTCATTTACAAACATGCATTATTATATACTACATAGATAGTACATACATATGTATGTTTGTGTTTAAAAATATTTCGAAATCTACAGCAATCGATCATACATTTGCTGCTTCAGCAACAGCAAAGGAAACAAAGCAAAAACAACTAAGCCCGTAGGTGCCAATTGATCATTGGCACACTGAACTTACATATATTCGTATTTTTACGAACGAATTAAAATCTAAAATCTAAAATATAAATTATGTAAAATTACATATTGCTTTTGATTACGCAGCAGACAACAAATAATTGACCCCAAAATAATATGTACTGAACTGAATCGTAAGCGACTTTGAAGTGACGTGCAGCACTGAAAATCTTGCATACGATCTGACGTACCAGCGGCCACTGGGCAAAATAAAAATTTGAAAATAAAAGTGGCGTCAACCCAATGCCGCTGAAGTTGATCATTGATCAAAAGGCTATAAGAGATTTATGTACACATACATACATACATATAAGTATATGTGCATACAGTATTAAGATTGACATGCCGATAAGTGCAAGCAATTGACGAACATGGAGTGATGAAAATATGTGAGAGATACACTGCCGAGAAAGTCTCCAAAAAAGATCAGCTTCAGAGCTACACTCATCGCAGCGCTTGACGTACTGATTTACAAAAGCAATAGTTCCAAGTCACTTTAAAGTCTGTCGCGATTCTTGGATTCAAGTCGTTAGCTAAAATTTTATTATGTTATCTGATCGCTACGATATCTCTGTTAGCTGTTAGTCCTGGGTAGTCAGAAATAGTCAGAGATTACTAGAAGTCAATCCCGTACCTGTTAAAGTTAAATTTTTGACTGTTTTACTAGTTTTAGTTAGAGAATTAAAGAAACAGAATCCAGTAAGGAGAAAAGTAAAGAATAAAAGCACGGACCATTTAAGAGACATTTTTTAGCTTAACTAAGCTACGAACGCCTTTAGAAGATTTACGAAACACGATTATAATTACAAGGTTACATAGATTCCTTTATCATTTTGAAGTATAGGTTAGTAATAATAATAATAGATTGAGATGTTGCCTGCTACCCGAAAAACTTGTGTACCCGCTTATGCACGCCATAGAAGCAGCTCACCTTCCAGAAAGCATTCCGTAGTTTCTTTCTAATTAACACAGAATCAACGAGTACCGTCTGACGTCAGAGTTATACTAAGACATTCGACTCATCTTATCTAAGTTCTTCTTTTATGTGGTATGAGTCTTTGCACAGAAATAATTGTTGGCCAGATGAGCTTTATAGCTAAAGCTTCTTCGGGTAACCCATAAGCGTGCTCGTCGCCTTCCAACCCGTTATGGCCATATATCGAGACTAGTCGGATCCTGCTTGACCTTTCTCGGAATGATACTCGCCTGTTTTCAAAGCGGTATGGACATATTTGTGCAGGATCCAAGAAATCTTGACCAAACCCATCTGAACTTTTGGAAATGTGAGTAAAATAAACTTTCACTGAAGGAGAGTATGAATTTTGTCTCCCAGTTCAATTTTGAATCTCTTTTCAAAGGAGATATCAGATATGTCTTCCATTGGAAGTTAGTATATTGGGAGCTGATTTTTGAGTTTTCTGCTCGACTACATGACTTTTGTCCTAAAGTAAGCAGCCACAAAGTAACGTACATACATAGTTGGGTTAGATGAAATTTCTAAAATTATGGACTAATCCAGAGGATATTTGCTGCCTGCTCATAGATCATAATTAGTCTGGGAGAAAATCCTCAATACCCCGACTATGTCGAAGTGGGGAAGCTAATATTCAGTATCCGTATTATTGAGTTGGCCAAACTTGGAAGTGTTGGATGTTGATGAGTTTTTAAAAGTCCGGCAATACATTTGTATGAGGACTGGCTTTCTAATTAGAACAAAAACATATATCTAAATCGGCTGCTTTATATCGTGTACAAAATTCCATTCATATTAATTCGTGAAAGACTGAAGCCCATCGCCAAAAATTTTAGTTGAACTTATCAGTTCGGTTTTAGAAGTGGTTAGTCGCTATGGCCCATCTCTGCTGCCTGCTACCTGGGACTGATTAAGCATGTACCGCCCCAAGTACTCTCTAGATGATCTGTAAGCTACCCACCTGGGGCATGGCTCAAAACACTGAAATTCGACTATTGTAGTCCACCTTAACGAGTATACCAGTTAGCGAGTATTCAGAATGATTCAAAATAGCGAGTCACTGACTGTTTCGTAAAACGTTAGGCAGAAAAAATAATCCGATTGTGAAAAAAGTGCAGATCGTCATCATTACGAGGCCGTCATCTGTGACCGGATGTGCCTAGAAACATAGTTGGCCATATCTGACATACAAACTCGAAACATATCAACTAATTACATATGTATGTACGTACGTCCATCTATTTTAATGCAAAATATGTTTGATTTTACGTCTTTCGAGTGATCCATTTTCTTTGCGCATGCTTCATTGTCTGACAGCTGGTTTAATTGCCTAATTCTTCTCTACAATTAGTCAATAGAGCACAAGTAAAATGCACAAAAACCTAAATTCCTCAAACAAATTAGCAAACGTAAAATAACGCAAGAGAACATGAAATCTCGCAGGAAATAAAAAAAGCTTTTAACTTGGCTACATCCCTATGTAGGTATGTACATATGTTTTCGTTTGTGTTCGTATGCGTTTTGTTTGAACAAATTTTTTTTGGTGTTGATTTGGCGCTTGAATTCTTTGTGCGAGTTTGGCCAAAATAAATTTAGTTTGAGTAAAGCAAATGTGCGATACATAAACGAAACACATTTCTTTCAATGGGAAGACTTTGCTGTTATGTATTGTGCTATATATTCTATGTATGTATGTACCTATACGTATTTACAAAGAATATGCTTGAAATTCAGGTACATAATGAACGTAGCAAATCGAAAATATTCGCAGAAGCCGCTTTTAGAATTTTGAAGTTACCCCGGCCCTGGCTAGATTTCCCCTACAATAGACAACTCTAGCTAGGATCTGTAAGGGCTATGACATGAATTGCAATTTATCATTTACTAGCAGACCTGGAAGACAATGTTGTGCCAAAAAGTTACTGACTGTCCCTTCTTATATTAGATCCACATTCTTCCTCCCTCTCTTACTCTTCATCTGCTTCTCCTTTTTCAAATCATTTATCTACCTTGTCTGTATAACTATCATTATCACTATCACTCTCACTCTCACTATCACTATCATTATCACTATCACTATCACTATCACTATCACTATCACTATCACTATCACTATCACTATCACTATCACTATCACTATCACTATCACTATCACCATCACTATCACTCTCACTATCACTATCACTATCACTATCACTATCACTATCACTATTACTATCACTATCACTATCACTATCACTATCATTATCACTATCACTATCACTATCACTATCACTATCACTATCACTATCACTATCACTATCACTATCACTATCACTATCACTATCACTATCATTATCACTATCACCATCACTATCACTATCACTATCACTATCACTATCACTATCACTATCACTATCGATATCACTATCACTATCACTATCACTATCACTATCACTATCACTATCACTATCACTATCACTATCACTATCACTATCACTATCACTATCACTATCACTATCACTATCACTATCAGTATCACTATCACTATCACTATCACTATCACTATCACTATCACTATCACTATCACTATAACTATCACTATCACTTCCACCATCGCTATCACTAGCCGTGTTTTTTTTTATCGGCGTCTGCGTTTGCGCTTAATATTTGTATGGACTGCTAAGCGCACAACTTTATCTGCAACTACGAAATAGTGGCTGATAAAATCAGTACTTCCAAGAAGTTTCCATTCATTTTGCAAACTGCCTTACCAACTTCCAGCAATCTGTTTATCATCCCTTAATAATAACCGGAATGTCAACAGAGGAAATGTATGTATGTATGCGCGTTGATAATGGAATAACCGCAATTGTGGATGACCGTTTTTTTTAGTCGCAGACGCAGATGTATATGCGTGTAAAAAAAAACAGGCCTACTATATCACTAACACTGTATCAGAAACATATCCGGTAGCCAAATGTATTTCCAGTACCACTTCTCAACTCTGTGAACCCACCAGAGTACTGCGCCTAAGCTCGAGTAAGCACTATATTCCCGGAACTTAATTCTCATAACTCGTTATCACATATTGCCCACTGCTTGTTTCTTAGGAATCGTAAAACATAATCGAAGATGAATACAAAACTATCGATACATTTTGTTTGAAATAAATTTTGCGCAACTACAATGCGTTTGTTTGTTACCATTGTTGTTGGCATGAAAGTACGCCGACAGCTACTACATAGTATTTTGAATAAAAATAGACGACTCGCAACGTACAATGTGAAAAGCGCAACCAAACAAAAAAACCAACAAGACGTCTCGTCAAAAACAATAAAACAGTGGCAATAACAAAAATGCTCGATGAGGCAAGAGTAAAGCGCTGAATGATCAGCAACAGTAGCTACTATTGAGGAGCTGATCGTTCCTAAAGGGAGATCCAATGAGAATCACACTCTGGCGAACTTCATATTAGAGCGTAACTGTATTTTGCTTTGTATTTGTATTGCGTTTTATGGCTATGCCATGTGTAAACACATAAGTAATGGGAGATGAGTACGGTGGCGTTGGCCAGATGGGTCTCTGCCGAGGTATGTTTGTGCATGTGTGAATGCTTGTGTTCCCAGGAAGCATTCGGATACGTGATTAGGGATTTTTTTTGTAACTTTACGGATGACTTTATTTGGTCACAATTTTGAACCCAACAGTGGGCATGAGTAAACTGCGGAGTACTAACTAGTTTCTAATCTGAGTTGGGCAGATCCCGAATACATCTTTACCTACTTCACCTCAACTGTCATTTAAAGAATGATTAATTCCTCCATACAACAACTGCTGTCTTTTGGTTCCATAGTAGGTGCTTTTGCTATTAAAACAACTACAATTATTTATTGACATTTTAGGTGTAAAAATATTTATGAAAGAGGTTCCGAATTTTTGCAAGTGCAATCGTTAAATGTGTTAAAGAAAGAGAGAGAGATATATCGAGAGAGAGGTAGAGAGAAGATAAGTGAAAGCATATTCTGATAATGAATCGAATACGATCTGAAAAGAAGTTGAAGGGAGCGAGTATATTTTAGAAAACAAAAGTCAAGAAAATTTATTTTCCTTCGTGTTCGCTGGGTAGCAGAGTATTTGTATGTACATATAGGCAGTGGTGTATTAAGTGATGTACGTGCGAAAAATAATTGCTAGATAGAAACGTGTATATGAATAGAATGTGAGCGAGCGCGAAAAATTTATTATTGTATTTTTTTTTTTTTGTAACGAAAGCATGAAGTCATGAGAACGTTTTTGTGTTAATAGCATTTGATTTTGAGTTTATTGTTTATTTGCTTGTTTTGTTTACGTTTTTTTTTCATACATTTTATATTTTGGTGAATGAGCACTGCGAATGAGCGCTAGGCTAGCACCAGCAGCTCAAGACGATTGCCGTTGAATAGCAGACAGACGTGCGAGAGCGGCGAAAGCGCGAACATTTGAAATGTAGTGCGATAATTCGAAATTTATAGCAAAGAGCAATAGAACAAAAACGACGAATAATTTATATAGTAAATATTTTTTAACGAATTTCAAACGATTTTATTTTTTTTTTGCGATTTTAAAAAATAAAAAAAAAATATTAAACGAGCGAAAGCGTTGTAATAACTGTTGTAATTAATATTCACAAAATAAAATATAAAAGAAAAATAAATATAGTGAACATAAAAAGCATATTAACAAGAATTTTAGTGTTACATATTTAACTTAAATAATTTTAACAAATTAAAAAGAAAAGAAAACTCAACCATTTTTATATACGAAAAAAAAAAATCGAAGAAAATATTTCAATTTAAATTTGCGAAAATCAAATACAGGAAAAAAATTTTCAAACACCCACAACCCAATTAAAAAGTATCGACAACGCAGTGAAATATATCAAAAATAAAACAACAACAAAAGTAAAACAAGTAAAAAGCAATTGAAAGAGCGTGAAAAGTTAGCAAGAAAAACACTGCAGCACAAAAAACAAAGCAAAATCACTAGTAATAACAACAACAACAAGAAAATCAGCAATAAGTACAACAACAACTACAACAACATCACACTCACACACAAAAGTAAACGCGCAATTTCGTATAGCCACAAGAACAGTAAACAGCTGTTCCAAATAAGAGAATTAAATATGGAACGTCATCACACATTGGACTCATCGATGTCATCACTATATTCCGGTTCGAATATCTCGAATACACCCTCCGCACATCGACAACAACAAGACAACTATAATTACCCCACCCTATCGTCTTCCGCTTCGCCAACACCCAGCGTCAGTGGCGGTCATGGCTTATTTACTGGTCCCTCCAGCACAAATGCCATAGCTACAGCCGGTTTTAGCCATTCAACAAATGCTACAGCTGCTAATACATCGGATATAAGTTTGGCTAGTGGTGATGGCTTTGGCGGCGGTGGTGGTGGTGGTGGTGGAGGCGTGGGATTACGTGCTACCACAATTGGTTCGGTGGTGGTACGTTGTGGACCCATACAGCTGGTGATAGCGTTATTGCAAGTAAGATATAAATTCATTTGGTCTATATTCCACTACTTTTTATCTATCCCGAATCCTTCCCCTAGAAGACTCTAATTAATGAAAATAGAATAGGGTATCCTTTCTTAGGTTCCAAAGCCTGTCAGGGGCTTTGTTGATAGAAGATGGTTTATCATAAACTTATTGACGCAATCGAAATCCTAATTCTGAAAGAAACTTTTCTTTAAGAAACAAGGTTTGACACCCTTATTCGCCTAATATCTTTATATCTCAACAATATTCACTCGCTACTCCGCTTACTGCCCGTCTGAAAGAGTTCTCAGGAAGTAACAAAATGTTGAGTGGACCATTGAGCTTCCGCTTAAACAATGCTCAAGTGATTTTTAATTTAGCTCACTCGTTTACTGCAAGCTCTTTAAGCCTTCGCGGCATGTGTGCAGTGTTTTACTGCTTAACTGCGGTAGAATGCGCTCGTCGTCTACAGCAACAAAATTTTGCAATCTTCTTCTTTTATTATGATTGGAGATTTTAGTGAATAAAAATTCAGACCACTCGGTCTCAGTAACTTTAATATTTCTATCTATTCTATTTAATGTTTCAAAACTCATCACTCAGATAAAAGATACATTTATAGGATATATCATCCGACTGATACTGTATCCCAAACCTGGGGCAACCGTTTCGCAGCAATTGTGATCTGAAAAAGGACCAAAGCAAATCATTTTAAGTACATTGGATTTGTAAAAATATTAGAAACTTGGGCTAGTTTTGGGTAGATATTTTAGTGTCAGCAGCCACTTTAACTCTGAAATAAACTTTTTGCTGTAAAATATTCTAACTGCAGCTAACAACAGCTTTTGTTACAAGATATCACATCACCTGCCTATAAATTGGTTGTCTCAGGAGATACTTCTTGTGGCATGATTTGCGTGGAAAAAAAAAAAAAAATTCAAATGTAAGAGGAGTCACATCACCTGCCGAGCAGGATATTACATCACCTGGTCAACAAGATGTCACATCATTTGCATGAAAATGTGACATTTGCCTACAAACGTAGTGCATAATAAAAATGAAATATTACCGGTTCTGAAAGCCTTGAGAATGTTCAAAGAAGTTAATGAGTAAACTGATTGCTTTTCTCGAGCAAAAATTATGTTGGTAGCTTACAGTTTGTATATACGGTATCAAGAGTATTTTGCCTTGAGTAACTAGCTTCAGGTTTATACATTTTCTGAAATATTGATTCTATCGAATTCTTTTGCTCATATAAATAAGAAATAATGCTTTCGAAGAACTCTCTATATGTGTTTGAAGAACACCCTATTTCCATATTTAATTAAACAATATCCTATCTCAGCTGAATATATTTTAAATTTTAATTTTAGTTTAGATAGAACGTTTTAGAAATTTAATTTAAGATATGCGTTTTTCAGAAAAATTCTGAAACAGAACGGAATAAAAAAACTCGGAACACGAGCATTTTTTTCTACTTCGAAGGCTGATCGGTAGATCCCCAAATTTCAAAATATATTTCAAAAACGCCCAATCTCAGAACTTCTTTCAAGAAGGTGCCAGGTAAAATTGTTTTCAATAACGCTGTATTTTCGGTTTAAGAATGTGCGGTCTCAGAATGAGTTTCAAAAACGCCCTATCTGTGCGAAAATTGAAAACGTTTTTAGCTGATGTTTTTTAGGGTGTTTTTGGAATAAATATTCAGTTTTCGCCGTTATTTAGAGTGTTTTTAAACATTTTGTGAAAATGGTTCTCGAGCATCAAATTATTTAAATAATCCATGGGAAAAACAGAAAATATAAATATAATTCAAAATTTGTTTATTTGCCTATAGAAATTGACTAAAATCAGCAGTGGATTTTTTCTTATTAAAAGTGGACTTTAGTAATTTTGAGATCCTTATACATATTTTAAAATCAAAATTTATAAAGCCCACCTCCTCGTTTAAGCAAAAATTGGTTGTTGAATATTAAGAAAGCACAACATTCTCAAACCTCGTTTTGAACTTCACAAATCGCAATTCAAATCCAAGTTCTTTGCACATTTAAATTCCGATTTAATGAATGCTAAAATCTGTCAGCACACATCTTGAATTTGCGATTATTTACATACGAATCAATTTGAAGTAATAAAGAACAAGTTTTTAGTAACCGAATTCAAGCGAAATTATTCAAACCAAGTAATGAAATGTTGAAAAGCAAAAAACATAACAAATAAGAAGCAAGAAGTAAGTCATTACAAACCAGTTTTCAAATGTCAAAACAAGGAAGCTCTATGAAATATATTCAGGCATTTGCTATATGTTATAAACGTGCGTACATCCATACATAAATCAAGCGGAGCATACCTTTAAAGAACCACACGATAGTTTAAACTTGTTTCTATAGAACAAAACGAAAAAATGAGACAGACAAGTTAGAATTGACTTCCAGACAAAGCCGAACACTTAAGGCCACAAAATGAAGTGAAGTGAAGTCAAATGACGATTGCGGGCGAGTTGCGGTAAATGAGCAAACCTTTTTGGCGACATGATAAACCAGCAGAATGCCTACTTTTGTGTAGATACATATGTACGAGTATGTACAGATATGATGGGGCTAAATATATATATATATGTACATACATTGGTTTATTTTGTTTATATAAATTTGTGCTGAATGAAGTGTTACTGTTGATCTTAGAAGTGTTTAAACTATCCAAAGCCGCCTGTGTGTATACAGAAATTAAAGAAGATCTGACACAGAAGATAATAAAATGAAGAGATCAACAGCAGAGATGCTCAAGGTCGTTTATGTGATGTGTTAGAAGTAGCAACGAATGTAATTCAATAATGTTATAATGAAGTTTTTATGATGGTTTAAGATCTTATTTCAACAGGTTCAGAGCGTTCTTATCTCTCGAAATATGACGGCTTATAAACATAGACGTTGATTAATACGCCTTTTAGTACCCAACTTTACTTAACCTAACCTACTTAACTTAAAAATTCATTGAAATTCTTGTTCAATCATAAACACATTAAGCACTAAAATGAAATGTAAGAGGGTCCTCTGATAAAAAAAAAGTTAATTTGGTTGGCGTAGGAAGCATATTTTTATGTTTTGCAAGCCCACCCTGTGTCAACTATTTTATGCAGAAACCATAGCATAGCTGTGGCAATAAGCGAAAAAGGCCAAACTCAACTTTGGAGTAAGAAATTTTGCAAACACAATCACAGACACAAACCGTGATTTTAAAATGGTAATTTATTTATTTTAAACTTCGTCTTAGATTTAGAATATTTAAAGTTGACTATGACAGAGATGAAATGATGTTTCTTTTAAGTAGATAAAACTCTATTTTAATTTGACTATGATTATGGATCCTTTTTTCTTTAAATAAAATGTTAAACTGGGAAAATATTTCAAAGGCCAAGTGTTTAAAAAAAAGATTTTTCAGAAATGTCTATTTAATATATATGACTACACCTTTTCCAAGTGTACTTTAGAATGCGTAAAATGATTTTCAGAAACCGTAAAATGTACTTCAGAATAATCAATTGTACTTCAGAAATGGTAAAATGAATTTCAGAATAGTCAATTATATTTCAGAAATTGTAAAATGAATTTCAGAATAGTCAATTGTACTTCAGAAATGGTAAAATGTACTTCAGAATAGTCAATTGTACTTCAGAATCCGTAAATTGTACTTCAGAAATGGTAAAATGTACTTCAGAAATCGAAAATTGTACTATGGTTGATCAACCAATATGAGGCCTCTCACCCCTCAATACCCATCTTACCTTCCTTAGGATCCTAGAATGTTTCACTGCTCACCAAGCCAGCCGGGCAGTACCGGGGCGAACCGGGTTCATATCCAGCTAAGGACGGAAGTACAATTGCCTATTTTAAAGAACCTTTTACAGCTTCTGAAGTACAATTTACAGCTTCTGAAATACATTTCACAATTTCTGAAGTACAATTGACTATTCTGAAATACATTTTACAATTTCTGAAGTACAATTGACTATTCTGAAATTAATTTTACCATTTCTGAAGAACAATTGACTATTCTGAAGTACATTTTACTGTTTCTGAAATACTCTTGGAAAAGGTGTAGTTTTACTGAGAGGAGCAATAGATTGGACCTGATAATATCACTTAAAAATCCTCCAATATCGCTAAACAGGCATTTTGATGATACATAATTTGAGATAACTCTGTAAATGATTGAGTTAAAAACCAATAATTTTGCAAAAATAATCATTATGCTATGCAAAGAATCAATATTCAACAGCAGAGCATCAAAATTCGTCTGCATACTTCAGCTTCGAAACGGTTCTTTAAACACTCACAACTTCACATCACCAACTTCTGGTGTTTCACTTTCAGAAAAGTCTCTGTAATCTGTTGTTGTCTTAAAGTAAGCTAGAAGCCTAACCCCTGCTGGCTTTAAATGTAAGCTTAACAATTGAGAGCATACAATTTACTTTCCACTAATAACAACAATCATGCGTGGGCATTGTAAGCTAAGCTACAAAGAAAAGGGTCACCCTTTATTGAGAATTCAAAGCTGACAAAGCGTAACTGAAACGTGTAAAGCGCAGTATTAACGAAATTACCACATATTCTATGTAGTGGAGGAAAAGTAATTTAGATAAGTAGGGAAGTGCAAGTGCGGGCGAAAACGAAAGTCATATACCTGGTAAGGAGAGATTACGAAATAAAACATACTTCAAATTTTGTAAAAAAAAAATTTTAAGGCCACGATTTTTTCATTACTGGGTGCTGGCTTTAGGAAAGTATTGACATGTCACCGATATGGTTCTTCGTCAATTCATAATCGCCAGCTCTCTCTTGGTGATTTTTTTTTATCATTTTCCAAATAGAAAAAATATTTGGTCCGTAGTCTTTTTTGAAAATAGATGATATGAAAAATGAAATTTCCGGTTTTGGCAAAAACTTCCCAACTAGGTATGTATAAAAATAAAAACCATACAAAAATGAAAGTGCGAAAGAAAGGTGAAAGAAACTTCAGAGAACCATATATTTCTTCATGTATTATTAAAGTAATAATGATTAATTGATAATAATAATATGACAGTGAGTAAACAAATAGCAATATTTGAATGAAACTACTCAACCTACATAACCTCAAAGTTTAAATACAGTGGCTTTTTTTTTCTAACCTTTTTTTCATAATAAATAGACGCCTGTCAGAATTTCACTAAATTTAAAACTGAATATCCAAAACTAATAATTCTTATAAAAAATCGTGAAATCAACGAGCATAGTAAACAAATTTAGAAATTTATTATAGTGATTTCATGGTCTTGAAGCAATACATACAATTTATCTACATATGTGAAATATGTTCAACTAATATGGCTGTAGAAAATGTGGAAAATCACAAAACTAAACATTCTAAATTCTAAATATGAGAATTTATTTTCTCCATATGCTTGCAATTAAAACTAAAAATATTTGTATGAGTAAGCAACAAATTTATTCCAAATACTTGAGCGTACTTTAGATGTACATACATATGTATGCATGTATGTATGTATGTAGTAATGAATATTATGCAACAATTTGCTGGAATTTGGCAACAAGAAAAAAATTGAAAACATATTTCAACACTTTACTAAATTTATTTTAAAAACGGGCGGATGTGTGAGAAAAAACTTCGTAAGTATTGAAAATATGTTGGTTTCATACTTGGGGCTTGTAATATTAGTTCTTGTACAAAGAATACATAAATGTATACTAGGCTAGCAGTAAACATACTAGGTCTACAAGTTTGAGAGGAAGGTGAGAGCGACTATCTTATCAGCGGACCTTGGCATCAAGTTCTTTTAACGAATATGTTAACCATCGCCAGGCCCAGAACTTTACCATCATTCTTATATGAATACAGCGCTATTGACGGCAACTGTAGGGAAAATGAGTTTGTAGTAGTGGTACTCGTAAAACAGCCCAGGGAATTAATCGTTAGTTATATATACGGAACCTTTTAAACTCCATAAGGAATATAGAAATATGTATGATAGGGAAGTCCTTTGAATTGATAGTTTTTGATTTTAATTTGGCGTATTACAAGAATTAGAAAAACTGATAACCCTCCTAAAATCGTGCGAGTTCCTAAATTCTGCAACGAAACGTACTAACGATTTTTCTCAGATGTCGCCAGAGTCGTAAAAAAATACGCTCGTATAGTTAATAGTAATCAATTGATTAGATATTAGATAGCTCTTTAAATCATGAATGATTATTTTAATAAAAAAAAAAAATAAAATAAAAATGAAAATAAATAGTCAAAAAAAAAATTTTAAATAAATCAAAAGTGTTATGACTATGAATGAGCTCAAGGCCACAAATAATAATTTTTATAATAAAATTTAATAATGAAAATTACTCCTGTTTTATATTTTTAATTATAAATTTCATTATTAAAAGTCTTTAAATTAATAGAGCAGGAACAATTTAGAGACAACCGCCATAGCTTTATTTATGGATTCATTCGAAAAAAAAAGCGTTGATTGTTTTTTATAAATTTTGATTACTTCTATTTTTTCAAATATTTTTTCAAATATTTTTTAGTGTTTTTTAATTTTTGTTTTGGGTGTTTTTCTTAATTCTTTTAAATCATAAAAAAATCATGAATGTCTTTAGATTATTTAAAAAAAAAGTCATTCGAACCCGAAAACAATGGGTAATCAATTATAAATAATCAAAATACTCGATCAAACCGGTAGGCATATTAATCATTACTTAACAGGTCTGCGTAATTTTAGCGGTTATGTCTAGTACATATATAAGTATTAATTGAAAAAATAAAAAAAATAAATTGGGAGCTTTTTCCTCATGACACATTATGTATGCATGTGTCATAATTTTCAAAC